>PVIY010060915.1:0-11433 GCA_004026745.1 Myrmecophaga tridactyla | reverse complement strand
TAAGATGTATGAAGAACAGTGGATCTAATTATGACTAGTATTCAGTTTCCAGTATCAGCAAACGCAAGCAAAACAGTTGCATAAAGAAATTTGGGTTTATTTATGCACACATTCCAGGTCCAGGATTAGGAGGTCCATGTATGGTACATCAGCTCAGGACAGTTGTTAGGGACCCCTAACATCTCCTTTTATTTTTGAGTTGCTGCTGCACTTATGGACACAGAAAACATATTCTATTCAGGAAGACTGGAATTCAAGGATGCAGTACAAAGGGATGTGCAATATCAGACTTAAAAACCCTCCTTTTTCTACTATAATATATAAAAGAAAAGGTTGCAAATCACGGGCTTAATGAATTTCAGAAACTGGATAGAGTCCATGGAGCCACAACCCAATGCAAGAAGCAGAATGTGGACAGTCCCCAATGACTTCTATTGCCCAAAGTGATTTAGACACTAAATGGAATAATATTTGGCAGCAAAAAGATTGAGCTTTTGATACATGTTACTACATGGATTTACATTGAATACATCATGTGAAAAGAATAAGCCAGACACAAACATACACAGATGTTGTGATCTCACTTATATGAAACCCAGAGAGGTGGAGGGTGGATTACATTACTAGGGATCAAGTTGAGGAGGTGATATTGCTTCTAGTTCAGAGTTTCAATTTGAGGTGGAGAAACAGGTCAGTCACATGATGTTGATTTTAGTAATATGTCATGAATGTACACATTGTTAGTGAAATGAACATGTGATTATGGCTAAAATGCAAATTTTGAATTGTAAAACTTTAAAATATATAAAAAGTTTTAAATTTCTTGTTTAATACTAAATTTATAGAGATATTAATAGATCCATTAACATAATAAATTGAGCATCACACAAGGATATATGGCAGAAAAAATGAGAAAATCCATATTCGGTGCTAAGCTCAAGTAATGGCACATAAGAATGTCTAAATATGTCTTAAAAGAAGGAAGTACAGCATGAATCAATCTAAAATGACAGGTGGTAACTTTTGGTATCAGCATGACTTTCAGAATTGTTTTGGCAAGGCTGCATCAAGCCAAGAGTGTGGGACCCATGGTTTTACATAAATGAATAAGGTTCTCCACTTCGTTGAAGAGGAGAAAGCCAATTTCGACCTGAAGGGCTGTATCTTCTCCACATGTCAGCACATTGAAGATCTGAGGGTCTCGTCCAGGTTGGCCCCTCAGCTGTAAATTTGGAAAAAATGTAAGTCAGTGGATGGGGTGAATCATTGGAGGTGAGATCTATGGAAGGCAGGAGAGTCCATGGAGGAGAAATAATAAAAAAGGGATTCCCTTGACTCCTACCTGGGCTATTGGGAATAGAGAATCAGTAGGAAAATTTTCCTTTCTGTCCTGCCCAGTGTCCCACAGGGTACAAGTCTTGAGGAAGTGTGTTTAATGAGCAGCTATAGGAGAGCTGAAAAGATCTTCCCTGCTGCTGTCTCTCATCCTGTGCAACCTTGGGCTGGACGGGACATGCTTGTTTCCTTTGGAGACCCAGCTCTGGTGAAGGGATGGATGCCAGACTCCTGCGTGATGTCTTGATGGAGAAAGACCTTCACTCCCATTGCCACCACCCAAGATGGAATTTGTACATGTGCAGGGATGCCTTCTTCTCAGAGAGAGCATCTTGGTGAGTTTGAAAGCTCAACACACTTTACAGGAGAAGATCCAGGAGATGGAAACTAAGAATTTTTCCCTGAGGTCACATGAGAGCTGGTTCATTCCAGCCTAGAGCTGAGAGGTCATTGCACTTGTTTTCTGCTAGATTAATATTCAATGTATTTATTTGCCAGGTGAAAAAGGTGTCCATTGGACTCAGCAACGTAGGGATTCCTTTTCACAGTTAATGATAGAAACAGAAGTACAATTAGCACAGGGAATGAGTGGAAGAAAGTGGTTGTAGAAAAAGAAGAATATCTGTCCATGGGACTTTGTCCTAAATAGGAGCAGGGAAAAATGTGACATTTGCAATGGAAGAATGGGTGGTGAAGTGAGGGCTTTTTCTTCAGAGAGATATATTTGAGAATGTTTCTGTATGGAAGTCAGAGCTCCTGTAGATTTTAAGGAAGTAGATTTTACCCTGCAATAGCATTTCATGAGACAAGCACTCCCACAATGGGTATCACATGAGGAAAGGGAATTTTTATTTAATAGCTTTAAGTTGGTATATTACAAATATTACTTGGAAATTATTCTTTTATTGGGAAAATTAAATTAATGTCACAGTATGAGCCATTTCAGCCAATTGTTTGTTCAAGTCTTGTTCTGTATACAGGCACCTGAGTGGTTTGATTGCTTTGTTGGAAACCTTTCCAATGCAGAAAGAAATGTCGGTCTCTTTTATTACTTTTTTTTTCTTTTTAACTCCTTGACTGTTTGCCTTTTATTTCTCTTTTTAATGTGTAGATGTATTTAGAGACATGGTATGAAAGTTTATCAATTTTTTTGTGAAATGTGTACATTTTTTGACGTGAAATCCATCTATCAGTGTTATGTATTTTGTTTCTCATGATGCCTTTTAAATTTAGAAATTCTTCTTCCTTTGAATTAAATATTAGTATTTTACATGCATTTTCCATTGGATTCACATGTCTCTTTCCCTTATTACACTTTCCATCTTTCGCAGCTAGTTCTTTTTATAAAATATGGTCACCATCCCCTTTTATGTGAAAGTGTTTTTATCATTTGAGCACAGGGCACTTGGTTCTCTATAATCTAAAGGGCACATCTGTGATTGTTTTCCTAAGGAGGTAGAATTAGGGACTTAGAAAGAATAAGGCTTTTGCGTGATAGAAGAAATATCAGCCTCAACTCATCACCTGAATAACCATTCATTCACTGACAGGAAAGAAGCATCTAGGCTTTTTACAGATATTGATTTAGCATCTTAACCATCTTAGGAGAATGGCTGCTCAAATCACCCTTGCAGAGGGACTTTATTAAAAATGGTTCCTATCAGATTTCCATAGTGAGGGCCTGTTATATCTGACCTTCAAAATCAATTTCACCTGCTTTCAAAATTTCTTTCTTTTTTTGAATCCATATATATTTCTGTGGGATGAAATTGGAATTCCTACTGCTACTTCTCCATGCATTTTATATAAAATGTTTTAAATAGCTTTTGAAAACATTTAAAAAACAATTTTCTCCATACATTTCAGAAAACTGTGTTTGTATATTATTTTGGTTTTCAAGAAATTTTCTACTCCATTATTAATCAATACCAATATTATTAAATTAGTGCTATTTTACACCTTGTCTTTCTGAATGTAGAGTTAATGATTCTATTCAATTTTGTCTAATATACCTTTCCAATAAGGTTACAACTATACATAACCTGGTTTCATCCAACTTGCCGTTTTTTATTTCATAAATTCATATTTTCTTTAAATTTTTGGTCAGAAAAATGCATAATGTTTCACAAGCCTTCTCTAAAACACAAAACAGAACAAAGTGTGCATCGTTCCTGATCATTTGGATCAGACAGTTTACTGGAGAATTTAAAGTACAATTAAAACTGTGCATATCACATAAAATCCTCCGGGAAATGTTACATGAAACAAGACAGATCAGTGTAGTAACACAGATTGTCGTGGTTTGCCCAGGATAACAGAAAGTTGATTTGGGAAGAGCTTTGCGTGTTGGATGAAGAACAGAAAAAGACTAAATGTGTCCTTTGGAACTGTCATAAAGTAGGTCAAAAACCAAAGCCCTAAAATAATGAAAGATCATAGCACAAGGAAGTGCTATGAGGAACCTGCCTCACCCACTTGGGTCCTTACAAAACAGTGTGGTCCTACCTACACGGGACAGACACAGGAAAACAGGAAGGTCAGGGTGACATGTGGAGACCATGACAGGCAGGGGCAGCAAACTGAGTCTGTAGGAACCTCGGATCCCAGCCTGGTTCCGTTTTTACTGTCTATCCTCCTCACTTTTCCATTTAACACCTTCTACTGCATCACTGAAAGATTGCACACAGATGTTGTATTTATTCCACTCTTTTTTGTGAGATATTCTTTTAGTCCCTGTGATCATTTTACTTTTGGGGTGTTCAAAGTCATTGATGTTCTGGCTTTGTGAAAAAATATCACTACTCTTTTTTGGATAAATTGTTTTTGCTCTTTTATTAGAATTTCTGGGCATCAATGGTGTATATCCTGGTCAGAATGCTACCAGAGCCCATGTAGGCTTCATTCAAAACAGTCTCTCAAGGAATACCTGAGCTTATATTCATTCTCGAAACCACTTCATCTTCCTCTTTCTCTGCTTTTAGAGCAGAAATTATTTTTTTTAACTCAGCGGGAAAATGACTAGATCAAAATTAAACTGCTTATTTACTTGTCCGTGTGGTATTTGCTGGATTCAATTCCATGTTTCCATTTCTAAGTATTTTCAGAATACGTATCTTATGTTGTGTGTTCTCATAGTATGCGCTCCAGACCTACTCCCTGTGGATGGTGGTGAGAAGAGAATGGTGTTAGCTGGGCCAGGAACTTGGAAGTGCTGTGTGTGTGTGTGTGTGTGTGTGTGTGTGTGTGTGTGTGTCTGTGTGTCCATTTCTTTGGTTAGGAGAGTCCACAACATATGGGTATCTAATTTCATAAATTCTAATAGTTGTAGTCTATAATACAGAGTTCAAAGGCAAACCTGTATATGGAAATAAGAGTAATGCCATTAAATTCCAAGGGATATACTTGCAAACAAATTTATAAAGTGCAAGACTTGAGGGTGGGCCATGGTGGCTCAGCAGGTTGAGTTCTCACCTGCCATGCCAGAGACCCAGGTTTGATTCCCGGTGCCTACCCATGAAAAAAAAACTTGCAACATGTGGAGAAGGAAACCTCTGTGTTTTGAAGTTGCAGCAGCGAGGCTACCTTGTTTTTCAACGTTCTCTGACACCACCTCTGATCATTCTACCTCGTATCATTTCCCTACCAAACTGTCTGCATTGTTGACCTTGTACCACCTAAACACTTCCTTTCCTTAGGTCTTTTGCTCTGGACATGCCCTGGGAAGAGCACACAGTTCCTCAGATATCCTTCTGGGTCAAGCCTTCTCTTCTAAGAGGTCTCTGTCTGACATCACCTCATGTTGTGGTTTTGCCTGAGCATATTAAGAGAAGTAACCTGGGACGGTCACTCTTTCTCTCACACCTCCCCCTTTTTTATCTACCCTCTTTTATTTGAAGCACTTGTAATAATATGGAATGTTATGATTATGTGTTTATTAGCATATATTATTTCTCCATGAGCAAATTGTAATGAATTTTATTTTTACACTGTATCCCCTTTTCTAGACAGAGACTGTGTAAAGTGAGAACACACTATGCATTCCTGCAAGGAAAGAAAGGATTTCTCTTGAGCACCATAGAATTCACAAGGGCTTGGGGAATTATCTGCAAATGTGATAGGAATTCCTAGTCAGAAATCACTCAGAGGATACCATCAAAGGGGATGACATTCATAACCAAAACCTAGGAATTAATTTCTTGCGTGCAAATTATAAATTATGGATAAACAAGAAATCACTGATTTCTTGAAAATTAGTCATATTCTT
Organism: Myrmecophaga tridactyla; assembly: GCA_004026745.1. NCBI lineage: Eukaryota > Metazoa > Chordata > Mammalia > Pilosa > Myrmecophagidae > Myrmecophaga > Myrmecophaga tridactyla. Next base: position 5,834 of record PVIY010060915.1, on the reverse strand, counting down.
TCTCTGTATCTAGAGAGTTACAAAAATGGGACGAGGTAATGAAACACGAATTCTAGAATTTCATCTTCTGGGATTTTCAGAGGAACCAGGATCACAGTCCTTCCTCTTTGGGCTCTTCCTGTCCATGTATCTGGTCACCGTCTTTGGGAATCTACTCATCGTCCTGGCCACCATCTCCGACTCCCACCTCCACACGCCCATGTACTTCTTCCTCTCCAACCTGTCCTTCATTGACATCTGTTTATCCTCCACCACCGTTCCAAAGATTCTGGTGAACATTCACACACAGAGGAGAGTCATAACCTATGCAGGCTGCCTTGCCCAGATGTACTTCTTCATACTCTTTGGAGGATTGGATGACTTCCTCCTGACCGTGATGGCCTATGACCGCTTCATGGCCATCTGTCACCCCCTGCACTACACGGTCACCATGAACCCCCAGCTTTGTGTCCTGCTAGTTCTGGTTTGTGGTGGTGTCAGAGGTGGTGTCAGAGAACGTTGAAAAACAAGGTAGCCTCGCTGCTGCAACTTCAAAACACAGAGGTTTCCTTCTCCACATGTTGCAAGTTTTTTTTTCATGGGTAGGAACCGGGAAGGGTAGGGAAACAAAATTAGTGCCCTGCATTCCCTGCTACAAAGCTTCATGGTGTTGTGGCTCTCTTTCTGCACACACTTGGAAATCCCCCACTTTTTCTGTGAACTTAATCAGATGATTCAACTTGCCTGTTCCAACACCTTCCTCAATGACATAGTGGTGTATTTAGGAGCTGGGCTGCTGGGTGGAGGACCATTCATTGGCATCCTTTTCTCCTATTCTAAGATTCTTTCCTCCATACGTGCAATCTCATCAGCTCTGGGGAAATATAAAGCATTCTCCACCTGTACATCCCACCTCATGGTTGTCTCCTTATTTTATTGTACAAGTGTTGGTGTGTACATGAGTTCTTTTTCCATGCACAGTGTACACGCAAGTGCACAAGCCTCAGTGATGTACACGGTGGTCACACCCATGCTGAACCCCTTCATCTACAGTCTGAGGCACAAAGAAATAAAGGGGACTCTGAAAAGACTCCTTGGTCAAAAACTATAAAATGTTCATTGCATCTGCGGTTGAAGAAGTGCACTGATTGTAGGGCTCAAAACCTCAGACACAGAAATTATGATTCTTTGAAATTTATTGGAAGATAAATATATCATTAAATATGTTGAAGTAAAACGTTAATGAATGCATGCTATTATGAAAGGAGAGAATTGTTTGTTGATGATATTCATCAACTCAAGAAGTAATAAATTATGAATTCCATGTGCAATGTAACAATTGGGATGCAGGACTGGATTGCATGTTCTGTATTATTAATGACAAATACAGGCCTTTTCATTCCTCTAACCAAAATATCCTCCCTTTCATTTAATTTTATCATAAATATTGAAGGTTTCCTTGGTACACAATCTATTTGCTGACACTCTCATCCAACTTTTATAGCTTCTGTGTTCCTAATACTTCATGTGGAAAGGATGATGTAGGAAATTTCTGGAGACCACAAGGAGTGTATCCACCCCCAGAGTCAGGGCTTGGCCATCCAAATGGACTGCGTTGGGAGAAATTCCCCAGTCCTCGACATTGGAGGAACTTTATGTCAAGGAGTGATGGTCTTCTACATGGTTAGATCTATGGAAGGAAGATGACTTTATGGAGGACAAATAACAATACTGTATTAATCTGTTCAAATCCTGATCTCTTGAAAACACACAATCAGGGAGAAAAATAATTTTCCAAAGGCATGTGTATGATGGTTCGGCTGTTGGAGTAATAAGAGGCAACCATGCCTAAAACACAGCTATAAAGAAGCTGTATATATCTGTTTGGTGGCTGTCCCTCAACTTATGCAACTCCAAGCTAAATGGAACATGGTTGTTTTTTGGGGGGTGACCGATGTCTGACTCCTTCCTGATGTCTTGTCTGGGAGCAGAGCTTCAATCTCCTTCACCAGGCACCCAGGGAAGAATTGCAACTTCCACCTAGAGACCTTCCTTTCACAGACACCATCAAGGTTAGTCAGAGACCCAAGTAGTTGCTGCAGGAAGTTCCATGATGAATGGAAGCTGAGAGCTATTTTATCTGAGGACCTCTGAGTGTTAATTGAGTTTTCTCCAGGACTAGATTCTCCTTGCTTGCTTTCCTGTGTGTTAACTAATTAATGCATTATTAGTCATTGTATTTTTAAAAAGGAAGATTGCATTGAATTCCGCAATGCAGGGGGTCAGTGGTAGCAATTAAGTAATGGGAATAGAAACCCAACTAGAATAATAAATGTGATGGATAAAGTGAATCTAGAAAAAGCAGACAATCTGTCCAAGTAGTTTGTACTCAAGGCAAGCAGGGAAAATAGGGGGACAGGCCATGGAGGTATATGCTGTGAAGGGAGGGCATTTCTTTTTTTATTTTCAAGAACAAACACGTTTGAGAAATGTGTGTATTATGGCAGAGTCCCTGTACAATGCAGGTGTGTATTATGTTGAAACATCAGTACATGTGACAAACTTTATCACATAGGTCATTCGTATAAAATATGAAAAATTTTAATTTTTGGAAAAGTGTGTATTAAAACGGTTACCTACCAATCAATCCTTTGTAAGTGAGGTTAAATGTACGTTCATTTTTTATCTATTCACTTTCTCCTTTGGAAATTGTTCAGGTTTTTATTTCTCCATGCTTAGCTCTGAGTGTTTTATTCTATTTTTAAATTCTATTCATTCAAAAAAAAACTGCAGGTTTTCCGGCAAGTGAGGTGGAATGTTTCAATGATAACAAACTTTATGTGGTTCAATCTATCAGTGTTACATGGTGTGTTTTTCCCATTTCTTTACTAAATAAGAAGTTATTTCATTTGAATTAATATATCACTTTTATGCACATTACATCTTGTTTTCACATCTCCATTTCCCTGGTGCTATTTCTTCTAATTTTGGTTAGATTTCTTTCTAAAACTTGCACCAGCCTCTGCCACTATTTAGAACACTACTTTCTGATTCCACTAAATTTCACATTCATCCTATTCACAAATATGTGTGGATCCATATATCTTTCTGTGGGGTGAAATCGGAAATGCTACTGCTGTTTTTCCATGCATTTTAATATAAAATGTTTTAATTGTTTTTGAAAACCTTTAAAAAACAATTTTCTCCATGCATTTTAGAAAACTGTGTTTGTGTACTATTTTGTTTCCAAGACCTTTTCTATTTCATTATTAATCAATAGCAATATTACTAAATTATTGCTGTTTTACACCTTGTCTTTCTGAATGTAGATTTAATGATTCCATTCAATTTTGTTTAATGCAGTTTTCCAATAAGGTTATGACTATGTGTCACCTAGTTTCATTGAACCTGCCAGTTTTTATTTCATAAATTCATAGTTTCTTTAAATATGTTTGAAAAATGCATAGTTTTTCACATGCCTTCCCTAACACTCAAAAGATAACAAAAGATGCACCATTCCTGATCTTTTGGATCATACAACTTACTGGAGAATTTAAAGTATAATTACAACTGTGCATATCACATGAAGTCCTCCAGGAAATGTTACATGAAACAAGACAAATCAGAACAGTTGTGGTTTGCCCAGGATAACGGAAGGGTGATCTTGGAAGAGCTTTATGTGTTCAATGAGGAAGAGAAAAAGACTGAAGGTGCCCTTTGGAACGGTCAAAAATAGGTCAAAACCCAAAGCCCTAAAATAATGAATGATCATTGTACAAGGAAGTGATGAACCTGCCTCATCCACTTGGGTCCTTACAAAACAGTATGGTCCAAGCAACATGGGACAGACACAGGAAAAACAGGATGTTTTGGGCAAGATGTGGAGACCACAACAGGCACAAGAAGCAAACTGAGTCTGTAGGAACCTCGCTCCCAGCATGGCTCTGTTTTTACTCTCCATCCTCAGTCTTCCATTCAGCTCTATGCTCAAATGACCTTTTGCATGTTGGCAGGGATTTCTTTCTTTTAATTCATTTTATGAAATAAGCAAACAAACAAACAAAAACCTATTCTGGTTGTTAGTGCAGTAGCTTCTAAGAATTTGACCATCTCTCAGAGTCAGAAGTTCACCCCAGCTTGTGATCTGTGAGGCACACACTCACACACCTACATGAAGTGAGCAAAGATATCATGAGACTATTCTGAATGCACCGGACTGAGTATGAGGCACTCTGACATTTCCTATGGTGCTTGTTTACTCTACACTATAATTATTACAACATATACTATTGACCCATTTATGGGATCTAAACTCAGAATAAACTAGAGTTATGACTTCCACATATATTTTAGCAATAATCTGCTTCTTCATGTTCTCTCATCATTGGCATTTCTGAGAAATCACGTCCTTTCATTCATTCTTGTAGTATGTATTTTATCAGCTTTTGCTATAGCTGGTCACCAACTCATCACGTCTGGGTGGAAAAGTATGCAGACTATTGCAAAATCCCTGACTGACCTCTTCAAGGGAGAAAACATATTGCATTTAATAAAAGCAGCACAGGTACTTCTACCATCCAAGTTAAGTGCACACAAGAAATCATGGTCTCTTCTGGAGAACGTAAGGCATTAGATTGTAAAGGAGATGACTCCAGCTCACCCTGAATGTGTGTAGGATATTCTATGAGGAACAGGAAAAAAATTCCAAGTGGAGCTTTTGGTAAGATTCTAGGATGAGGGAAGCGAAAATATGAATTCACTGAATGTGAAACTGTGGAGTTCTGGCAAAGTTGCAAGTCACGTTCAATGGATTAGAGATCAGAAGGGCAAAGGCAGGTGGTAGTGAGAGGGGAGGATGGCAGTTCAGCCTTACATGTCCAGCTTGTGTGTGAAGCTATGGAAGGTTGTGTCACGGTCCAGCAGGAAGTCACCAGGGGCTGCATGTCATGAAATGTGATCATCCTTTTATAATATGGAAGATGCTTGGCTCTATATGAATATCAACTAATTCTGTAATTGCTGGGAACGTGATGAGGAAATGAAATAGAATCATGGAATTGGGGACACAAGGTGTGGAAAGAATGAGACATTTGAGAAGTAGAAGAAACATCAGCCTCACTTCATTACCGGAGATAACATTACTATGAGGATGGAATTATACAAATCTTTTTACATAGTGTGGTCATGGCTCAACCTTGTCAGGATGATGGATACCGTGTTCCCTAGTATGTTGAGAGATTTAGAATATTTCACTTCCTATCAAAGTTTATCAGGAAATACTAGGTGTATCCAAAATTCAAAACCAGAGTTTATCTGATTTCACATATGTTACATTTATCATCTACTGCATCACAGAAAAGTTGCAAACAAGTGTTGTACTTATTATATTTCCTTTTGTGAGATATTCTTTTATTCCCTGTGATTATTTTACTCTTGGGGTGTTCAATCCACTTGATGATTGGCTCTGTGAAAAGATATCACTACTCTTTTTTGGATAAATTGCTTTTGCTCTTTTGTTAGTATTTCTGAGCCCCAAGGGGATATATCCTGGTTAGAATGGACCAGAACCCAGGCAGGCTTCATTCAAAACAGTCTCTCTGGGAAGACCTGAGATTATACTTATTCTTGATTCCACTTCATCTTCGCCTCTCTCTGCTTTTAGAGCAGATATTATTTTCTTTAAACACAAAATAAAAATTACCAGATCAAAATTAAACTGCTTGTTTACTTGTGCTGGTGAGGTTTTCTGGATTCAATTACATTTTACCATTTCTATGTATTTTCAGAATAGGCAGCTGATGTTGTGTGTTCTCACAGTATTCACTCCAGACCTATTCCCTGTGGATGGGCATGAG
>PVIY010060914.1:0-11433 GCA_004026745.1 Myrmecophaga tridactyla | reverse complement strand
TCACCCCGGGGAAAGCTGTTGGAACCCAGGGGCCTGGAGAGAAGACCAGCAGAGACCATCCTGTGCCTTCCACGTAAGAAAGAGCCTCAGTGGAAAGTTAGCTGCCTTTCCTCTGAAGAACCAACAAAATAAATCCCCTTTTATTAAAAGCCAATCCGTCTCTGGTGTGTTGCATTCTGGCAGCTAGCAAACCAGAACACAGGGAAAGATACCTTGGTTCACGAAGGCTGATGATGTTCAATGTTTCTCTCTCAGCTGGAAGGACACATGGTGAACATGGTGGCATCTGCTGGCTTTCTCGTGGCTCTACCAAAAAGGTCTCTCTCCAAAATGTTTCCTCTTTTAAAGGGTTCAAGTAAGCAACTCCACCTTCAATGGGTGGAGACACACCTCCATGGAAATCATCTAATCAAAAGTTACCAACCACAATTGGGTGGGTCACATCTCCATGGGAACAATCAAAATGCTCCCACCCAGCAATATTGAATGAGGATTAAAAGACGTGGCTTTTCTGGGGTCCACCACAGATTCAAACCACCACAAGATCTAAATAGGTGTAACGACATTCCCTGCTCATAGGTAAGAAGGCTAAATATAGTTAAGATGTAGATTTCAATTTTCCCCAAATTGATCTACAGATTCAACACAGTACCAATCAAAAAATTCCAACAACCTACTTTGAAGATTTAGAAAAGCTAACTACCAAATTCATCTGGAAGAGAAAGAGACCCCAAATAGCTAAAAGTATCCTAAAAAAGATGAACGAAGTGGGAGGATCAACACTCTCTGACTTTAAAACCTATTATAAAGCCACCGTGGTCAAAATAGCATGGTACTGGCACAAAGACCAATGGAATCGAATTGAGAGTGCAGAAACAGACCACCAAATATATGGTCAACTGATTTTCCACAAGGCCCCCAAATCCTCTGAACTGGGACAAAATAGTCTTTTCAATAATTGGGCATGCAAGAACTGGATACCAATAGCCAAGAGAATGAAAGAGGACCCCTATCTTACACCCTACACAAAAATTAACTCAAAGTGGATCAAACACCTAAATATAAGAACTAGCACCATAAAGCTTCTAGAAGAAAATGTAGGGAAACATCAAGACCTAGTTAGTAATAAGAGGTAGCTTCCTAAACTTTACACCCAAAGCACAAGTAACAAAAGAAAAGATAAAAAAATGGAAACTCCTCAAAATCAAATGCTTCTGCACTTCAAAAAGACTTTTGTCAGAAAGGTGAAAAGGCAGCCAACTCAATGGGAGAAAATATTTGGAAATCATATATTGGACAAAGGTTTAATTTCCTGTATATACAAAAAAATCATACCACTCAACAACAAAAAAACAAACAGTCCAATTAGAAAATGGGCTAAAGACATGAATAGGCATTTTTCTGAAGAGCAAATACAGATGGCTCAAAACTACATGAAGAGATGCTCATTTTCATTAGCTATTAGGGAAATGTAGGTCAAGACTACAATGAGATACCACCTCACAACTATAAGAATGGCTGCTATTAAAGAAACAGAACACTATAAATGTTGGAGAGGATGTGGAGAAACTGGGACACTTATGCACTGCTGGTGGGAATGTATAATGGTGCAGCCACTTTGGAAGACTGTTTGGTGTTTCCTTAGGAAACTAAATATCGAGTTGCCCTATGACCCAGCAATAGCGCTACTTGGTATATGCCCAGAAAAGCTGAAAGTAGCAACACAAACAGACATTTGCACACTGATGTTCATAGCAGCATTATTCACAATCACCAAAAGATGGAAACATACCAAATGCCCACCAACAGATGAGTGGGTCCACAAAATATGATGTATACATACGATGGAATATTATGCAGCAGTAAGACAAAATGACGTCCTGAAGCGCATGACAAGATGGATGAGCCTTGAGGACATAATGCTGAGTGAAATTAGCCAGACAGAAAAGGATAGATACTGCATGATTCCACTTTTATGACCAGCATAAAGGTACTATCAGAGGCTTATAATACAGAATATAGGGGACTTAGAGATAGATATAAGCTAGAGATGGGTGAACCATTAGCTAATGAGGTTGAACGCCAATGTAAGGAAATAGATAGGAGTGAAGGCTGTTCTCTAGTGGGTCTATAAGAAATATTACCATATTGAAGGTGAACATGATTGAAAGGGGTTGAATAGATCTACTTTCTATTCCCACTGATTAAAACTAGAAATATGAATTAGTTCTCTCAAGAATTACTTCACAGATATGATTCTTATATAAAGAGTATTTAAGTCCTGGGTACAGGGGGAAAACTGCTATTGCACTCTATGAGCTATGTTCAAAATGAAACCATCAGCACTACCACAGCAACAGCAGAAGCAAATAATGTGGGGAGAGACAAGAGTTAAGAGGAGGTTTAGATTTTCTATTTGGCGAGCCTGTGTTTATTGGTTTCTGTCTCTTGGGAAGAATGAAATTATCTAAAATTGAGAATGTTGATGGACTGTGTACTTTGGGGCCTCTACACAATGCCTGATGCATGCAGGTGGCTGAAGGATGCATGGATGGAGAAGTAGATTGGCGAACAATGGTGTATACTACAAAAAGGAACAAAGTCAGGAGGCATGCAATGATGTGAATGAACATGTGGGACATTTGGTGAGACAAAATAAGCCAGAAACAAAAGAACAACAATAGTGTGGTCACCTTTAGAAAATGCTTATAAGAAAACAGGGTCCTAGATGTAAGCTTTCAGAGCAGACACATTAAGTCCAGAGTGGTGATTATTATTTCTGGATTTTGAGAAGCTGTTTTATATATATAACCTGATATTTTGAGATAAGAATGAAGCTGAACAGGTTGGGGTTAAAGTAATTCAGAACATAGGGGTAAGGAAGGCAGTGTCTATATTTTAGAACCACACATACTCTTTGAGACCAATGGAAGAAAGTTTTATTTGGTCTGGAACTGAAAATTTCTGTAGCGCATAATCTAATTCAACCTATCTGTATAGCTCATTTGAACAACTGAAACACAGAGAGCACAGAGTAAGAAAGAGGTCCTTTAATCCTGTATAGATTACTGTAATGCCTGGAAACATCTTAGAGTATATTAAGCAGATAATCAAAAAATACTGGCAAAGTCCCCTGAGGGAAGGAAGGAAAATATGGAACTATTAAAACTTACCATTAGAGAATCCCCTGATACTGTGCCAAACTTTAGGGACACTCGAATCAGTAGGCCATACCCTCGATCATGAGGCTTACTCTTGTGAAACTTATGTAAGTAGCAGAGAGGCTTAGATTACCTATAGGCATGCCTAGGGGTTACTTCTGGAGGATCTCTTTTGTTGCTCAGATGTGCCCTCAGTCGCTCTGTTGCAGGCCTCAACTCTGCAAGTGAAATCATTGCCGCCCCCCCCCCCCACATGGGACATGACATCCAGGGGTGAAAGTCTCCCTGGCGATGTAGGAGATGACTCCCAGGGATAAATTCAGACCTAGCACCATGGGATCAACAATTCCATCCTGCCCAAAAGGGAGAAAAGAAATGTAATGAAAAAAAGTATCAGTGGCAGAGAGAGTTCAAATAGAATCGAGAGGCTACTCTGGAGGTTGCTCTTACGCAAGCTTCAGTTAGTCCTTACTATCTATCATAACCTGCCAGTCCCCAACTAGTACCATTCTAGCCAATCCTAAAGAACACCTAGGGCAATATATAAGATTCCACCAGGGTTCCAGGCACTAGAGTAACTTTCCAGAAACCTACAACCTCCAGATGGGTCCCTGGACCAGATAAGTCCTGAAACCTAGCCCAGCCTCTCCAGAACATCAGATAGTTCCATCTCCTACCCATATTACAACCCCAAAGAGAGGTATGAAAAGATCAAAGGTGATGGTGGAATTATACATAGAAGATAGGACTTAACAAATGAATATGAATGCCGAATTATTAAATTGATATCTCTTTTAGTCTCCAGTATTTTAGAGCAGCTAGAAGTAAAAACCTAAAATTGTGAAATTGTAACTCATGTCAAAATCTGAAATATGGGGCCACGGTGGCTCAGCAGGCAAGAATGCTCACCTGCCATGCCAGAGGACCTGGGTTTGATTCCCAGTGCCTGCCCATGTTAAAAAAAAAAAATCTGAAATATGTTCTACAACTAATTGCAGTGCTGTGCTTGGAAATTTATAGCTTTTTTCTATGTATGTTATTGTTGACAAAAAAAAAAGAAGGAAAAGGAGGAAAGATATGAAACAAAATAAAGTTTCAGTGACTAAGAGATTTCAAATAGGGTCAAGAGGTTATTGTGGAGGTTACTCTCACGTAAGTGTTAGCCAAATATTTCAAAGTACCACAGTATGCCGTGCCCCAACCAACAGTATTCCTGAAAGCCCTAGGGAGTACCCTGGGCTCTATCTAAGTATTTATACAATTTTTTCTTAGTAGGTTTATTTTTTCAGAAACTTAAGGTCTCCAGATAGCTCCTAGGCCAGATAAGCCCTAAACCCAGAGATACCAGTTTCTACAAGAGCAAACACAGGTTCATTCTTCTACCCTAGGCGATCAGCACCCTTTTCCAGCATGAAGAAGTTAAAATGGTCTTTGCCCAGCTCTCCCTGAAGATTGAGAGAAAGATCAAATGAAGAAAAGGATGTGTAACTGAGAAATTAGGATTTTACAAATGACTGTTACTACTGACATTTCTTTTTAGTGTCTAGTGTTTTAGAGATGCCAGAAGGAAATACCTGAAGTTGTTGAACTGTAATCCAGTAGCCCTGATCATTGATAATGACTATATAACTATATTGCACAGAGAAAAAAAGAGGCCTCCCATGTTTATATGGATCTATTCTGGATATCTTGTTTTGTTCCACTGATCTATATCTGTCAATACTGCACTGTCTTAGTTAACCTATCTCCACTGTAATTCCTAAAACTTGGTAGAGTGGAATACTAGTGGTCAATAAGAGGGAAGGATAAGAGTTATAAGATGTATGGGATTTTTCTTTTTTCTTTTTGTTTCTTTTTCTGGAATAACGCAAATGTCAAAAAATCATGGCGATGAATACACAACTATATGATAAACTTGTGATGATATTCTGAATCATTGATTGCATATTATGGATGTATTGCACAGTGTGTGAAGATATCTAAATAATTTTTTTAAAGATGGCGTAATTAAGACACTCCCAGAGAAATGAAGTTAGAGACTATAAAAGAGAGTTTTGCACATTGAAAGGAAAGGACACTAAACAATTGACTGAAGTCAATAAAGTTGGAAATTAGTGCAGGGATTCTTTGTGGGGTGAAAGGACTGTTCTAATAATGGATGGTGATACTGCAACATTTTGAATGTGATTAATTCTACTGAATGGTATGCTTGGAAAGGGTTGGGATGGGAAGATTTATATTGTATATTTGTTTGGACATACAGTTTAGGGAAATTAAAGAGATAATGATATGGCTCAAAAGGACATTACTGGTTGTGAATAAAACTATTCCTTCAAAGAAAGTAATTGGTACCCCCACAAAATGTGTAAGAAGGGAACACCCCCAATAGAAGTCTTGAGTCCATTCCCAGATTAAAAAATATATACTATTTTAGAAAAAAAAAGAAGGAAAAAAAAGTTGATTGTAATGATAAAAAATATTTAAGCCCTCTAACCTCCTATATTCTAGATCAGCTAGAAGGAAAAATCTGAGAGGATAGTATGGTAGCCCATGACAAACTCTGGGATCTGTCCTGTAACTACTTGTTGAAGAGTACTTTGAAAACTATTGCTTTTTTCTTTCTTTGCTTTGTATATATGTTATACTATACAATGAAAAAAGGTTAAAAAAAAAAAAGGTGATAGAGGAGTTGTACAGAGAAGCTCAGGTTTAACGAATGAGTATGAGTGCTGAGTCAGTATATTGATATGTCTTTTAGTCTCCAGTACCTTAGAGCAGCTAGAAATAAAAACCTAAAATTGTGGAATTGTAACCCATACCAGACTCTGAAATCTGTTCTACAACTGATTGTTGCAATGTACTCTTCAGTTTATTACTATTTTGTATTTTTGCTATTTTTCACAAAAAATAGAGAGAAGGAAGAGTACAATAGAGAAGAAAGGATTTGACAAATGAATATGACTGATGAATCAATATATTGATATTTCTGTGGGTCTCCAGTGTCTTGGAGCACCTAGAAGAAAAAAATGAAAAATCGTGGAAATGTAACCCATACCAAACTTTAAAATCTGTTGTATAACTACTTGTTAAAATGTACTGAGAAATTTATTGCTGTTCTGTATGTATATATTTTTCACAATTAAAAAATTTAAAAATCATATAATAAATATATATATAAAATATTAATAATAAATTGTATATAACTATTAAAAAAATAGGAGGGAATGGGTTGGAGAACACAGTTTGATTAACCTTTTATAAGAACATAGGCACACTTTAGCCTAAAGGCAGGAAAGGAGAGGACCTCTTCCAGAGATACAGGTAGGGTGGAAGATTTGGTAGCATCAGTCAGGAGAGTTCCACTCAGATGGCTTCAATTTTCACTGGGAAATAAGTAGTAAAGCCATGGAAGAGTGAGGAGTGAGCCTGGACTGGGCAAGGAGTCACTGTTCGGTGGCGGTGGAGAAGATTGGAGAATGATTTCTTTTTTTTAGTGCTGGCGCCAAAAAAATCATAGTTGAATTCAAACTGATTTTCTCAAGTGGATTCTCCTTGTGTGACGGTAAGGACAGTGTGTATGTACATTGATATGCTTGTTCACAGCTCAAAGATCAGAGGCACAAGGCTATTAACTACACATGTGTTCCTGAGAAACAGATCAATATTTATAGGTGATTTTTTATACTCTTGGTTCTAACAGTCTTCTAGGGTTTAAACTTCTTGGGGTCATGAATCCAAGATGTATATCTGGGATTATCTGGCATATTACCTTTCATTCATTTGACAAATACTTATGGAGCACCTGCCATGTGCCCGGTTCTTTACCAGGTGCTGGGGATATGGCTATGAACAAGACAGGCCAAGCCAGAGAGCCACAGAGAGCAGAGCTCCGTTCAAATTGACTGGAACATGCACGGTGCCCTTGGAGCTCTGATAGAACCGGAGGTCCCTCCCTGCACAGAGCTTACATTCTAGAGGTGGAGAAGGCTGGATGGGGTAGAGACAAAAAAAAGCAAGCAAACAAATAAAAAAGATAATTTCAAATTTGTGGTGTGTTATGAAAGGAAAAAAAGCAGGTGGTGAAATAGAAAGTAATTGTGGGAGGGGGGAAAGGGCTCCTGCATGGCCTGGGAAAGCCCTTTTGAGTTGATTTTAGGGCTGAAAAAGATAAAATCATGGGAAGAGCCAGGGGAAACCTTTTGAGGCAAGGGGAACAGCAAATATTAAGATGGAAGAGTAAGGAGGCCTTCTCTTTCCAGCCAACACAGCAAGCAAACTCACCACCCTCCCTCTGTCCACGTGGGACATGACTCCCAGGGGTGTGGACCTTCCTAGCAACGTGGGACAGAAATCCTAGAATGAGCTGAGACTCAGCATCAAGGGATTGAGAAAAACTCTAGAATGAGCTGAGACCCAGCATCAAGGGATTGAGAAAACCTTCTCAACCAAAAGGGGGAAGAGTGAAATGAGATAAAGTTGTCAATGGCTGAGAGATTCCAGAGTCAAGAGGTTATCCTGGAGGTTATTCTTATGTATGAAGTAGATATCACCTTGTTATCCAAGATGTAATGGAGAGGCTGGAGGGAACTGCCTGAAAATGTAGAGCTGTGTTCCATAAGCCATGTTTCTTGAAGATGATTGTATGATATAGCTTTCACAATGTGATTGTGTGATTGTGAAAACCTTGTGTCTGATGCTCCTTTTATCTACCTTGTCAACAGATGAGTAGAACATATGGAATAAAAATAAATAATAGGGGGAACAAATGTTAAAATAAATTACTTTGAAATGCTAGTGATCAATGAAAGGGAGGGGTAAGGAGTATGGCATGTAAAATTTTTTTTTCTGTTTTCGTTTTATTTTTTGTTGTCTTTTTATTTCTGTTTCTGAATTGATGCAAATGTTCTAGGAAATGATCATGATGATGAGTATGCAACTATGTGATGATATTGTGAATTACTGATTATATATGTAGAACGGAATGAGCATATATTAAGAATGTTTGTGTTTCTTTCCTGTAATTTTTTTTAATTAATTAAATTTTTTTTAAAAAAAGAGTAAGAAGTTCTGTGTGATGATACGGTGAGCAGGTCAGGAAGATATGTTGGAGTGAGATCAGCTGAGGTCTTTCAAGTGATGGTAAGGAGTTTGGATTTTGTTCTAGATGTGATGGCAAGTTGCTGGGTGTTTCTAAGAGGATAGTAATGTTGCCATTTACATATTTAAAGGATCTCTTTGGCTGGTAAGTAGAAAAACTGGAAGGGGAAACAATAGAGAGGCCACTTAGGAAGCTAATGAATAAATAATATAGGGAGAAGCTTGAAGCGGCTAGGACTAGAGCAGTGACAGTGGAAATGGAGAGAAGTGCATCAATTTGTGATCTATTTTTGGAGATAGACCAATAGGACTTGGTGTTAATTTAGTCATTGGGAAGTAGGTGGTGAAGGAAAGTGGAAAATCAAGGCAACTCCTTTGGGGTCGAGCAAATGGGTGAATAGTGGTGTAATTTACTGAGACTGAAAACACTGGAGAAGCAATAGATACGGGAGGAAATGTCAGAGTTTCACATTATACATAATAGTTAAAAATGCCTGTTACACGTGGATGTGCAAGTCTGGAGCTCCAAGGAAAGGTCTGAACTAGAGATTTGGGAACCATTAGCACAGAGATAGTATTTTAAACCTTGAGATAGGGAGAGATGAGCTAAGGAGAGAATACATATCTAGAAGACAAGTCCTGGACAAAGTACTATAGCATGCTGAATTTAGAGATTGTCCATAGGAGAAAGAACTAACAAGGGAGGCTGGAAAAAGAGACCAGAGAAGTGGAAGACAAACCAGGAAATTGCAATTTCCACAGACTCCGAGAGGGCAAGTATTTAGAGAGAGTAGATGAGCATCTAACGCTACTGAGTGGATAGATCAGAAAAGGATGGGAAGGAACCACTTGTTTTGCAATAAGGATGTGGTAGTTAGGTTCAGGTGTCAACTCGGCCAGGTGAAGGTACCTAGTTCTATTGCTGTGCACATGAGCCAATGGTATGTGAACCTCATCTGTTACTGATTACGTCTGCAGTCGGCTAGGAGGCATGCCTGCTGCAGTGAATGATGTTTGACTTAATTGGCTGGTGCTTAAATGAGAGAGCTCAACATAGCACAGCTAAAGCAGCTCAGCATACCTCATCTCAGCCCTTGCAACTCAGCCCAGGCCTTTGGAGATGCAGAAAGGAATCACCCCGGGGAAAGTTGTTGGAACCCAGAGGCCTGGGGAGAAGGCCAGCAGAGATCACCCTGTGCCTTCCCATGTAAGAAAGAACCTCAGTTGAAAGTTAGCTGCCTTTCCTCTGAAGAACTATACATTAACTAAATAAACCCCCTTTTATTGAAAGGCAATCTGTCTCTGGTGAGTTGCATCCCGGCAGCTGGCAAACCAGAACAATGGAAGTCACAGGAAATAGTAAGACCAGTTTCGGCGGCGGGGTGGAAACAGAGACTAATTTGGGGATAAGTCAAAATGTAATTTAGAGTTAAGGAAATGAAGACATTGCATACAGCATCCTATTTGAGTGGTTTTGTGTTCAAGGAGACCATAGCAGTAAAAGGGGAGTTGGGGGGTATGTGTGATCAGGAGAGACATTTTTCTTTCTCTCTTAAATGGAAGCTAGTGGAGACTATATATCTAGTGATGGGAATGATCTCGAAGGAGAGAATGGATGAAGCAGGAAAAATGGATTGTGTGGGAGTAGGGTAGATATGTCCAACAGTATAGTCCTAAAGACAGGTCATGATCCAAAACAGAGCTTTTTTTTTTTCCTGATTGTAGTAATATAGACACGACATAAAATTTTCCATTTTAGCCACTTTTAAGTTTACAATTCAGTAATGTTAATTACATGTGCATTGTTGTGCTACCATCACCACCATCCATTACCATGATTTTCTATCACTCTGAACAGAAACCCTGTACCCATTAAGCATTAACTTCCCTCCCCTGCACCCCTAACCCTGGTAACCTGCAATCTGCTTTCTGTCTCGATGAATTTGCATAATCTAATTACTTCACTCAAGTGGAGTTATACAATAGCTGTCCTTTCGTGTCTAACTTACTTCACGCAACATATCTTCAAGGTTCATTTGTGTTGTCATATATATCAGAGCTTCATTCTTTTTTATGACTGAATAATATTCCCTTTATGTATATACCATGTTTTGTTTAACGCATTCATCTGTGGTTGCTTACACCTGTTTTTTGGTATTCGCAATTTGGTTTTATTGAGAATAATGCTGCTATGTGAACATTGGTGTTCAGATATCTGTTTGAGCCCCTATTTTCAAATCTTCTGCATATATACCTAGATATGGCATTACCAGGCCACTTGGTAATTCTATACTTAACCATTTCTAGAACAACCAAACTGTTTTCTAGGATGGCTCCATGGAAGGTTATTTTTTCATAGGTGCAGGGATTCTTTTTCCATTTGCTTAATAAATTCTTAAGGAATTTCTTGAGTTTAGTTCCCGGGAAAGAAAGGGTTTGCAGTGACACCCCCTAGACACCAGGTGGCAATGTCCAGCTGTTGGTCAGTGCTCTATCATCTGGGAGCACCATTTTAGGAGATAGCAGATAAAAAAGCACTTTTGTCCTTCCTAGTGGGACTGGATTGGCCTTAGGGCAGTTGGAATTGCCGGTGTCTTTCTGGCTTGGCCCTTTTAGTGGAACTGCAAGTCCTGGTTAAGGAAGAATAGAGGGCTTGTGCATTTGAAGAGCACGTTGTGACACAAAGGACAAAGGGTAGGGGTCATTTCTGAGAATGGGGTTTGGGAGTCAGCACTCTCCCTGGCACCGAACACCTGGAGGAACCAGCCACACAGTAAGTAACAGTGAAAGTCAGGGAGGAGCCTAGTGTATTTATTAACTAGGAAACGCTGATCAAGTCGTGTTGTAGGAATTGACCGGCCTTTTGCTCTGCGGCCTTGCAGCGGCTTGCACGCGGTCGCTGTGCTGTCCCTAGGCCGGCTGACCCCAGCGGCACCTCTGGGCTGGGCAGGTTCGCATCTGTGCTGTCACCGCTGATTTTCCTTTACTGACCTCTGGATCTTTGTCCTAGTTGTGCTGAAATAATCTCGCAATCACATCCTTCCTTCCTTACATCCGGGCCCAGATTTGACCTCTTTCCAAAGAAAGCCATCTGAGCAGCACAACCACCCAACCAGCCCCACCCTCTCCTTAACTAATATTGACTGTATTTGTTTAAATATATTCATGTACTGAG
>PVIY010060913.1:0-11434 GCA_004026745.1 Myrmecophaga tridactyla | reverse complement strand
TGTTTAAACACATTAAAGAAGCTACTCAACAATGATAACAAAGAGAAGAGCAGGAGTGCAGGAAGCAGAGGGAGGAGGTCAAAAGGGATTGAGAAGGGGAATGTGAGGAGGAGCCTGAGACACCATGGATCTTTAGTTATGAGTGTATGGAGTGTATGGACTTGTAGTCACAGAGCTTCAAATAACATCTCAGGAGAGAGCATGAATCAGTCCTTTTGTGATGTGTCACACCCCATGATTGTTTGTTTTGCTTGTTTTTTTGTGTGTGGATGAGGAGGGGAGTGCATGGGCTGGGAATCAAACCCAGGTCTCCCACAGGGCAGTTGAAAATTCTACCACTGAACTACACTTGATCTTTCTCTTGACTGATAATTCCTCTGATGGATATGGCTCTGTGTGACTCTGCAAGAGACAGAGATGGGGAGTCAGTATGTGTCCAGGCATAAATTTCCCCTACATAGAGGGCAGGAAGGGACTCAATGGGGTACTCAGGACCCAGAAAACCAGGACCCATTTCAGGACAGGTGCATGGTAGCCTGGGGAGTAGATGACACTCAGGGTTTGGACTCCCGGGGATAAAAAATCCTCCTAGGGACTTCCAGACATCCTGTTTAATGATTGTTATGTTTAATGTAACTTTATACAGAGTATTGTGGATGTGACACTTGAACAGAGTCATCACAAGTTATTGGAATTTCTGATACAAGATGATGATACTCTGTATTCAGCCTCTCACTAGGGCTCAAAATAAGGTGGACATGGGTGTTTATTTTTAAGAGAACAAGTCCCTGCCATGACATATAAGAAAGTGGTATTTCTCTGGGAGTCAGAATGCCACATCCCTGACTACAGTGTGTTTCTGCACATCCAGTTTCCTCTCCTTGACTCACTGCTTCCTTCCCTCAACTCCATGACACATATTGTCCAACATCCTTAGTGTGGTGTGAGGGCTTCTCAACTGCTCAGCAGTACACTCTTCTTCTGAGTCTTCAGGGAACATGTAATTGCTGACACTCCTGTTCAAAGTCTCTCCTGCCACTATGAGTATGTTCAGATTATATTGTATAATTCTATGCTGACTGGATTATATGAACTCACCTAAAGGCTCTAATTATTGATTAGAACAAAAAATCCTTTGGGTAAACACAATATTTGATTGTATATGTAGTTAATGGGAACTGATTATTTCTTTTGTCAATTTTATACTGTTTATAAAGTGCAAAAATTAAATTATATTTAAATACTTTGACAAAAGCAAGCTGATGATTATTGTGTTAGAAGTAGGAGATGAGATGAGAAGAAAAAATATACCCATATTTCATAATGGCAGTCAAGGTCTTAAAGTCTAAGACTCCAAAAATGAAGTCTGTGCATCTTTGTGGATATCCCTAAGGAGCCGGGAGAAAATAAAAGTTCATCTACTCTTCAAATTTAAGTAATTAGAATCTTTGATCATCTCCTAAAAGTTTCTCAGGCTCAGAACACTCGAGAACTCCCCTACTCTTTCACCAAAAAATGAAGCTTGAGTATGGAGGAGATACCTTGTTCCTGCTCCCTTATGTTTTTGAGGGTTGTAAACCATTGAGGTTGTCTTTGATATCATACATGTGTCTGTGTGTAAGGCTGTGACTGCTCATGACTGACAGGAATTGATTCTTTGTCCATATGTGTCTTGTCCCACTAGCAGGTGCAAGAGATGGGCTATGAGTGTTGATGTCTTTGCAGGCCCTATCTCTTAGCAACTCTGGTATCTTGTTATTCCATAACAATCAGGAATATCTTTTGGCATAGGATTCACCTGTTCTTATGGATGGCATGGCAATGGATGGTGGAACAGTTTATTCTAGGGTCAAACAGAAGGATGCAACCCATTCTTCCAAAGGTGAAGTTCCATCTCCAGAGACAGGTCCAAGAAACAGGTCTCTGCATGTGAGCTCTGGACTTCAAGAGACATGGGTGTGCATTACTGTGCAGCCATGTACTACCATGAGGTGAAGGTTGTGTGACCCTAGACAAACCCCCCCATGTAGGTTGGGTCATGGAGTATTTCCTACAGATTTCCAGAATTGTTTTGATCCAGTGACCCATATTTTCTTCTAATTTCTCCATATGGCAATGGGATCATTTATCCTATAACTGTTCCTTCTTTATATATTGGAAGGTGATAACTTGTTTTAAGTTCATGGGACCACAGAATAGAAGTTTGTTTTAGGACAGACCATACATATAACTGACTTTGATAATGTACTATTTTTGAGCTGGAACTGTGTTTGTATTGTTAGGAAATGATTTAAGGTTTTTGCGATGTTTTAAAGAAATGAATGTATTTATATGGAAATGTTTAATGAAATGTATGCAGAACAAATGAGCATTGTTAGTTAAAAATATGTCTGTTATTGTTTTCTATTTAGAGATTATGCTTTAAGGTGATATGTATAAATCGCCAGTTTGACAAGGAGTGAATATTGTAGTAGTTAGGTTCAGGTGTCAACTTGTCCAGGTGTGGTTGCCCAGTTTTTCTGATGCTGTGGATTTATATATCATGTGAAATTCATCTATGGCTGATTGTATCTGTGGTTGGCTAATTGGACTGCCTTCTGCAATAAATGATGTTCAATTTAATTAGCAGAAGCTTAAGAGAGAGCTCAGTAGCTCAGAAGCCCAGTGCACCTTACCTCAGCATTCAGATACGACTCAGTCCAAGAAATTTAGAGATGCAGAAAGGAAATGCACTTGGAAAGCTGTTTCAACCAAGATGCTGGAGGAGAGGGTCAGAAGACATTACTGTGAGCCTACCCCAATTAATAAATTTGTAACTAAATAAATACCCTTTATAAAAACCAGTCCCTTCTTTTGTGTATTGCATTCTGGTAGCCTTAGCAACCTAAAAAAAAGAGATTTTGGTACCAAATGAGTGGAGTGCTGTTGAATATGCAAATACCAAACATATCGGAACAGGTTCTTAAACAGATAAGGGGAGAATTATGGAAGAATTGTGAGGGACTTGATATAGAAAGCCCAGATTGTTTGGAATAAACTGCTAGTAGAAATATGGGCTCTAAAATATTTCCCTTGAAACCTCAAAGGAATGCATTATTACAAATTGGAAGGAAGGTGACATTTGTTTCAAGGTCCCAGAGAATTTGGCAAAACTGAATCCTGGTTTTGGATGGGAGGGAGAATTTGAATGTGATTATTTGGGATACTTGGCTGAGGAAGTTTTCAAGCTAAATGTGGAGGATGCAGCCTGGCTTCTCTTTGCAGCTTATAGTGCATTGTGACTAAAAAAGTATAGGATGAGGACTGAACTTTTGGTTAAAATGAAACTAGAAATTGATGACCTGGAAAATTCTGGGCTACCAGAAAGTGAGACCACAGAGAATTTTGCCTGATGTGAGGATTTAACCAAACATGAAACCAGTCACCCATTGCAAGACAAGACAGGATTGGAGATGGAGTCACTCAGAGAGGATTTCTGGAGGTCATACTGTATGATGGGTTTGGTCACTTATGCTACATTTCAAGTGAACAAAATTTTTGTGAGACCTGTATGAACAGGATGACTGCCATTCTGGATTGAAGGGACATAAAATAGAGAGAGAGAGGGAAGAAGAACCTCAGAAGCAGAACCATGGAAAGGGAGGTCTGAATCCAAAAAATCTCAGGCTTATAGAGGGGATTCACCTTTACACATGGGGTGAATGAGTTTGACCCAGAGGCAAAGGGCAGGCCTTCTGCCTTGACGTTTAGGAAGAATTCTGGTGCCCCAAGTATCACAGAGGGTGGAACACATTCCTTGGGATTGGGGAGTGTCCGGCTGCCTCTCCATTGCTCTGAATGAGTTGAACATGTGCCTCAGATGGCAGGCAATCCTGGTAACACACAGAGACTTGAGAAAGGTGGCCCTGAGAAAATGGTGGTCTCCCCATTGTTACCCAAAATTACAATCCTCATCTCCATATTTGGAGAGAACAGGACCACCACATAGGCCCTTGGAAAAGGTGGGACTGCAGCTTTCTAAAGCCCCAAAGATGAATGAATCTCAGACTTTGAAATCTAATTAAGTATGACTGGCAGATTTGCAGACTTACTTAGGTCTAGTGACCCCTGTTTTCCTTCAAATTTTACCCCATGGCAATAGGATCTTTATCTTATGAATGTTCCTTCTTTGTTTATTGGACGCTCATAACTTTTTCTAAGTTCACAGGTCCACAGCATAGGAGAATTTTGCTTTAGGACAGACCAAGCCCATAATTGACTTTATTGATACACTGTACTATTTTTAAATTGATATTGTATTTGTATTTGTATTGAAGTAACCTATGATTTCTGTGATATTGTGATTAAATGAATGCAGTTTATATACAGAAAGATTTAGTGCATTGCATGTAGAACAGGAAAGCATTGTTAAGCGAAAATATATGTTTACTATTTAGAGATTAAGTATGAGTTAAAGTTCAGGTGTCAATTGGGTGAGGTGATGGTACCAAGTTTATCTATTGCTGTGGACTTAAATAATCAGCATGTGAAATTCATCTATGGCTGATTGCATTTGCAGTTGGTTAAGGGGAGTGCCTTCTGCAATGAGTAATGTTTAATTAAGTAGATGCAGGCTTAAAAGAGAGAGCTCAGAAGATAGCCCAGCAGATCAGCATATTTCAGCCAAGCATTCAGATTGAGCTTAGACCCAGAAGTTTGGAGAAGCAGAAAAGAAATGCCCCTGGGAAAGCTGTTGGAACCCAGAAGCCAGGACAGAAGGCCAGCATATGTTTCTGTGTGCCTTCCAGGTTATTAATCTTGTAACTAAATAAACCCCCTGTATTACAACCAGTCCAATTCTTGTGCATTGCATGCCCATAGTCTTAGCAAACTATAAGAGTGGGCAGGGGATTTCTAGCCTGTGTAGTGTACTCCAGATCCCATGAATAACTGTGGTGCAGCCCCGGTACGGTACAGTAAGAAGTAGTTTTCTGTCAGCAAACGAGATTTTCTTCCTTGACAATTAAGGATAAAAGAAGAAAGTGCTTTGAACTTATTTTGTATGACTACAATGATCAGGAATGGATTTTTGAGAAGCCTAGATGCAAAGGTAAATGGAATATGATTTGTGTGATCTTGGATAACCCAAGGGTCTCTTAGATGTGAGGCAGTAAGTAAAAAACACAAATACTAAAAAAGAAGTAATACATTTCATTCAGTCAAAATTAAAAATATATATATTTGAAAACTTTCTTTTAAAAGAACAGAAAGTACCATTGACATATATTTACTTAGGAAATTTCTTGTACTTCAAAAACCATATACAAAGATATTAAGAAATGTACTGCAATACAGATCTTTCATCAGAATACTGTATAAAATTCAAAACATTTAATGCATACATATGTGAATAGAGCTAAATTGAAAAATTTTAAGTTATATATATGCTGCTAGATTAAAAATAAAAAAGAAACACATTGGACAATACTCCACAACAAACATTGTTTAAAACAATGAAGTACAGTTAATAGTGCAATTATAAAAATGTTCTTTTGTGCATTGCAATACTAACACACTACTGCAAGGTGTTAATCATGGAATGGTATAAAGGTACTCTTAGGTATTTTTTTCATGACCTTTATGTAAGCCTACAACTTCTCTAATGAACAAAATTGGACAATCAGATATATTTAATGTCTTCTTTTGGGTTTTTTGATATGGTCATTATGATGCTTGTCTCTATTAATGCACTTTATAATAACCCCTTGTGCTGGTTTGAAAGGATTTATGTACCTTAAAAAAGCCATACGTTAATCTAAATCAATTTTGTGGAAGCAATCGTTTCTTTTAATCCCTATTCAATAATGTAGTTTGGAAACTTGATTAAATTATATCCACGGAGATGTGACTCACCAACTTGTGGGTATTAACCATCATTCCAGGTGGGTCTTGATTAGTTTACTGGAATCCTTTAAAAGAGGAAGAATTTGGAGAAAGCTTGAGAATGAGGAGAGAGCCAAAGAACCATCACAAAGCCATGAGGCCAAGAGTTCACCAGGCAGAGATCTTTGGAGATGAATAAGGAAAATGCCCCTGAGAGAGCTTCATGAAACAAGAAGCCTGGAGAGGAAAGTTAGCAGATGCCATGTCCACCATGTGCCTTTCTAGTTGAGAGAGAAACTCTGAATTCATTGTCCTTTCTTGTCTGAAGGTAACCTCTTGTTAATGCTTTTAATTTGGACATTTTTATAGGGACATTTTCTTAGCCTTAGAACAATAAACCTGCAACTTAGTTAAATTCCTCTTTTTAAAAGCCATTTCTGTTTCTGGTATATTGCATTCCAGCAGTTTGCAAACTAGAACACCCCTATACCAGCAAAAACCAAAATGGGCTATGAAATAATTTATTAAATATAACACTACAAGAATAATGAGTAAGCTACAATTATAATGACTTTATCAAAATTAATATAACGTGCATCAAATGGCATTACTAATACAGGTAGGAGAAATCCATGTACTGGAAAATAATATTCACTAGTCATAAAACTGCTAAAGTTATGTCCAGAGTATGTAAAAAGATTTACAGGCAAAAGAGGTTTACAGACCAAAACAGACAAAATATATGAATAAAAATTTTCAGCAAAAATGAACAAATACGTAATAAGCATATGAAAATATGTTCAAGATTTTTTGATGAACAGAAATTAAAACCACAATTACATTCCTCTACACTCCCTCTAGAATTTCTATTTTCCAACAGTTAATCTCTAGAATTGGTGAGGATGTTGAGAAACTAGAAACCTCATAGCTCACAGATACTGTGTGCATATATAGTAACTAAGTAAGATGATGGGTGATAGGTCTTTAGCCGAAAGCAGTCATGTAACAAGAAGTTCCATTTTCACAAATAATATCATGGCAAACATTGTCTTTGGCTCAGTCATATCTACTCTAGGCATTGTGCTCTCTGAAGGAAACCAATCACAGTATTTACAATATAATATGAGGAAATACGAATTGGGCTCCTCCCTTTGAGGTCGAAAATCATGGCAGCCCTGACCCTGCAGCTCTGAGTGGGAGCCCTAGACCTGGGGTCCCCAGGTGCCTCTATCTGATGACTGAGACTGAACAGAGGCAGTTAGCCATGGGGTTTTTGATGATCTGAGTTTTCCTAATTGCTCTTTGAAGAAGAAAATTTTTTTAAAATACAGGATATTCAGTATGTGAGTGGATAGGACTGAGATAAGATTGGATATATGCATCAGTTTTCCTGACCAGAATGTCTTTGTGCTCACAGGCTTACAGGGCAAGGAGCAGTTGGTGGAACCTGGAGGAGAATTATCATATCCTTGGGGTCTCTAACACTCTCATGTACAGTCTCTGGATTCACTTCTAGTGACTCCTGGGTGGGTTAGATACAGCAGTCTCCAGAAAAGTGGCTGAAATGGGTTGGAGATTTTAAATCTTAGGCAAATTCTGAGCAGTATGGAGATTGCATAAAATGCCGATTTACAAGTCCAGAAGCAATGAAAAAAATGTGGTTTATCTGTAAATGAGCAAACTGAGAACCGATGGATGGTCATATATTGCTGTATGAAATGCGCAATTAGCCATAGTCATGTGGTCTCCGAAAGAAGCCACCACTTTCAGATGGCAGGAGGGGAATGGACTTCAGGGGGCATGCAAGAACCACTGAACACAGGGTCCAGTCCCAGGGCCAGGTGCAGATATGCGTTTGACTTATAGTTTCCTGTCAATGTCTGGTGCTTCCTGTCCAATATAATGCTTCTCGCCATGGGATTGCTCTAGGTTTATGATTCTGTGTGTTCTACTGAATTGTTGCTGTAATAAGAGGAAGCATTTTCTTATTTTGTATTTAGACTCATAAGCAGAATGTAATCTAAGCCTTCCCTTATTTGGGGGTATATCCATTAAAATGGTCAGGCCAAGAAACAGTGAGTCATTTTGAGAAGTCTCCATTTGGAAAACTCATTACCATTAAAATTCTATTCTGTGTGATCTGGCCTAAGAATTTTGCATTTTATGAAGAAGTAACCTTCTCTCTCTCTCTGTCTCCCTTTTTTATTTTTTATTTTTTTTTGTCAAGCAGGTTGTATTCAAGTTGTTGGCATGAAAACTCTCATTCAAGAATCTGTTTATTTCAGAGTAATCTTAGAATATAAGAAATCTTACTGTCATACACTCTCTCCCACCTAAATACATGTTATTTGTAAGGGAAAACATCTTAAATTAATGATATCTTCATGAACTGCACCTCGACAAAATCAATACATTTCTCCCAAATTCCACATCCCTGGGACAAGGAAGACTTCTTTCCTGAAATGCCACTCAGAAAACTTTTCCTTCCCTCATCATGTCTGGGAGATTTTTGACTGATAAACTCAACATCAAAGAGGAACAAGGGACCACTGGGCAACTGGACAGCCCTTGGTGTGCTGAGATACTTTCTGGTGGGGTTCAGAGACATCATGGGTAGGCCTGTCCCATACAGGTCTCATTTCTCAACTGGAATATAGAGACTGAAAATTGATATATTCATTATAAAATAAAAGATGGTGGACCATCTTAGTCCACCTTAGTGGTGCCTGACATTCATGGAGATTTTTGGGTGGGAAATCCTTGCTGATACAGTTACTGTCTCCAAAGACAAATGCCAAGTTCTTAAATTTGAGGTGGCTTCACTACTTCTACCTTCTTATGCAGGTCTCTCTTGACCTGCATTTCTCACTAATTTCCCCATAAAATGCAACAGTTTTAGGAACGTTGTGGCCATTGACAATGCTGGTAGATTTCCATGATAGGCAATATCTCTACAGAAGGCATCAATTACACACCATGTCACAGGCAAGGGAATATTCTCATGTGACTTGCAGAGTCAGCACATCCTGCAGGGAATATCTTGTCTTTACTGCATCATCTCACAGTGCTCTGTGTTTCTACTTCATGAAGCCTATACTCCATGCTCGGCTGCCATCAATCAAATTTATGTGTACATTTTGAAGCCATTCCCTTAAAGACAGCTCTTCATATATCCTTTCACACTTTTGCTTAGATTGTTTACCAGCTCCACAAAAATAAACATCTGTCCACTATCCTCCCCAAAATTATCCTCTTCTGCTCCATGCTTCAGTAGAAAGTTGTCCAGTTCATTTCATTATTGCTTCCTGTCTCTACATCAATATAATCTTCAACCACATAGAGTATAGTACATAGCCTTTCAAATTTCCTCTCATCACTTCTAACCCAGTGTTCTCTAACTATGTGATTCCTGAGAACCTGCAGTCTGAAGCTGTTTTTGGCAGTACATTTGTGTGTGTGTGTGTGTATGTGTGTGCATGGCCAGGCACCAGGAATTGAACCTGGGTCTCTGGCATGGCCGGCAAGAATTCTGCCACTGAGCCACCATAATACCACCCAATATGAAATTGTTTTTAATGCCCCAAATCTGCCGTTTTCCTCGGTGCCATTAGAGTCAGGTAAAGCCAGGTTTGCCTCACATCATAGCCTCATCCATTTGTCCTGATATATCCCTTTCCTTACTTATTATTTCAATCTTATGACTGATATTAAATAACTTTTTTGCAACATGTTGCAATTGGGGTCTGTACATGTTAGTATATGGAGGAAAGAAGTTTTCAGAGAAAAGATTATCTAAATCAGTCAGTATATTGAGGAAGTCCCTCAGGCTGTATTTAGTTGAACTTCCCCAGCCACGTGCATGTGACATCTCAGTGGTCAAAGTGAGGACTTTTACAGGTACTTTATGGCTCCCTGCAGTATATAACACTAATAAGAGGGATGGCAACATGTTACAGCACAGACAGCCTACCATGAATACATTCATAAAGTTGCACTGCAGATTGGCATGACAAAATTTGAGGAGAGTGGAGCTCCAAATTATCATTCCTTCATGGATCTATCAAGAAAACCAGAAACTTCCAGAACTTGCCACAAAATATACATATGTATATATGCACACCATATATATAGTGTATTTGTCTTTCTATGTGTGTTTCATCCCTGGAAGTAGAGACCTATGGATATTTTTCCCCAATAAGTTCACATCCATCTTCCAGAAAATCTTCTTTGTCATTTCCTGGACTGGAAGTTGAATTTCTAGGATATGCGAAAGGGGGATTCCTAGGAGAGGATGTGTTTGCTGCCAGCACAGTCAGCATTCCTTTCCCCAGAATGCCTTACAGACAGGGACATCCCCCCCTGCTCTTCTCTTTATATAAAAATGTACTTTCCTCATGCAAATCACCACTTGCACCAGTGTTAGAAAGAACACTGTACCTGAAGGAGAACAAATACGGATCTGATTTTGGAGGGTAAAATAATTTATTCACAGTATTGCAAGAATGGGAACCTGGCCAAACATAAAATGGTGGCTGGTGAACCAAACAACATAATGCTGAGGTGATTATACCTGTGCCTGACCTGCAGAACCTCCCCTGTTTCTCCCCTTACTGGATTCTCCAGAGGGTACAGCCTATCTGGGAAATCTAACTAATTTAAACTTTCTGCCAAAGGTTCCCCCTTTGATTATACTTTACATTTTTAATGACCCTGCCCAGTAAGAATTTTGTGCCAGTTCTCAGCCTGCATCAGAAGCCCTCCTCTTTCCCTGTCTGCATCACCTTTGTGAAAGCTAAACATAGCTAGATTCTTATAAATCCTCTTTCTTTTCAAATCTTTAGTTTTCACATTTTAGTCTCTCTTCGAACCTGATAAGAGCCTTTTCACACTCTTAATCATAGGGGTCTGCCTCTTTAAGGAGGTTCTTGATGAATATCTGAACAAACCCTTGGGCATCTAGGATAATGCACCACCTAAATATTGTGAATACCTCAGTTATGATGGTTAAAGAAGTTAGCATGGACAGTGCCACCCTTTTCTATTCCCCAAACCAGTTTTCTAACCATCTTGTGAGGGGGTCATCAATGCCTGATTTTTCACCAATTCTTCAGATAAGGCCCTCAGACTTTGTAAAGATTTGGTGATAGTTCCATTTGGGGCTCTGTTATTGGGGATAAATGTACAACAACTACCCCTGACCATAACACAAATACCACCCTTTTCAGCTAATATCATGCTTAGGATCATCCTATTTTCTTTGGTTATTTTGCTAATAGCATCCAAATGTTCTGCTATTTCTTCAACTGCATTCTTTACTGATTAATCTAATCCACACTTTTGTTGATAACGATCCTCCAGAATTAGGATGACTCACATCCTGCAGGTACTAGGTTTTCAGCCTTAAACTCATCTGGGATTTCTCTTGGCATGCCTATTTCTAAATCAACTTGACCCTGCTCTTTTTCACACACGATGGTGATTGGGTTGGTCAATTGGACCAGAGCACAGTTCCCCTTCCATTTCTTGGGCAAAATTGGGCAGAGGATGCCCTTCCCACAATGCCACCAAAGCC
>PVIY010060912.1:0-11433 GCA_004026745.1 Myrmecophaga tridactyla | reverse complement strand
AATTTGTACATTTAGTCACTATCATTGTACACTCTAGGCATTCCTAGATTATACCAGCTCAGTCTTTATCGTCTATCTTTCCTTCTGGTTTCGTTTGTGCCCTCAGCCCTCCTCCCTCTATCATTCTCACATTCAGCTTCATTCAGTGTACTAATATTATTGTGCTACAGTTAGGTAATATTGTGCTATCCATTTTTGAATTTTTACAATTAGTCCTGCTGCACAATCTGTATCCCTTCAGCACCAATTACCCAATATCTACCCTATTTCTATTTCCTGATGGCTTCTGTTCTTAACTGAAAGTCTGCAAATTCATTCATGTATGTTAGCTCATATCAGTGAGACCATAAACAGTATTTATCCTTTTGTTTCTGGCTAATCTCACTCTGCATAATGTCCTCAAGGTCCATCCATGTTGTTACATGATTCATGACTTTATTCTGCATTACAGCTGTGTGATATTCCATTGTATATATATACCACAGCTTGTTTAACCACTCGTCTGTTAATGGACATTTGGGCTGTTTCCATCTCTTGGCGATTGTAAATAATACTGCTATAAACATTGGTGTGAAAATGTCTGCTTTTCTCCTTGCCCTCATGTCCTCTGAAAAGATGTCTAGCAACAGTATTGCTGGATTATATGGCAATTCTATACTTGTTTTCCTGAGGAAACACCAAACTGCCTTCTGCAGTGGTTGTACCATTTTACATTCCCACCAACAGTGGATAAGTTTGCCTCTTTCTCCACATCCTCTTCAGCACTTGCTATTTTCTGTTTTATTGATAATGGCCATTCTGGTGGTTATGAGATGATAACTCATTGTGGTTTTGATTTACATTTCCCTAAAAGCCAGGGAAGTTGAGGATCTTTTCATGTGTGTTTTAGCCATTTGTATTTCCTCTTAAGAGAAGTGTCTGTTCACGTGTTTTTGCCCATTTTGTAATTGGGTGGTTTGTCTTTTGTTGTTGAGTTGAAGAATCTCTTTATATATTCTAGATACTAGACCCTTATATGATATGTCATTTCCATATATTGTCTCCCATTGTGTAGGCTGTCTTTTTACCTTCTTGACAAAGTTCTTTGATTCACAGAAGCATTTAATTTTGAGGATTTCCCATTTGTCTATTTCTTTCCTCAATTCTTCTGCTTTGGGTATAAGATGTGGGAAACCACCTCTTATTATAAGTTTTATAGGCTATTTCCCTATATTTTCTTCTAAAAGCTTTATAGCCTTAGATCTAATGTCTAGGTATTTTATCCATTTTTAGTTAATTTTTGTATAGACTGTGAGTTATGGATCCTCTTTCATTCTTTTACATGTGGATATCCACTTCTTCCAGCACCATTTATTGAAGAGACTGTTCTGTCCCAGGTGAGTTGGCTTGACTGCCTTATCAAAGATCAATTGTCCATAGATGAGGGTCTATATCTGAACACTCTATTCAATCCCTTTGGTCAGTATATCTATCTTTATACCAGTACCATGCTGTTTTGATCACTGTAGCAGTGATGCCTTAAAATCAGGTAGCATGAGACCTCTGACTTCAATTTACTTTCTCAGGATATTTTTAGCTATTTGGGGCACCCTGCCCTTCCAGATAAATTTGGTTATTGGTTTTTCTATTCCTGAAAAGTAAGTTTTGGGTATTTTAAGTGATATTGCTTTGAATCTGTAAATCAATTTAGGTAGAACTGACACCTTCACTATATTTAGTCTTCCAATCCATGAACACAGTATTCCCTTTCATTTATTTAGGTCTTCTGTGATTTCTTTTAGCAATTTCTTGTAGTTTTCTTTGTGTAGTTCTTTTGTATCCTTAGTTAAATTTATCCCTAAATAATTTCATTCTTTTGGTTGCAATTGTAAATGAAATTTTTTTCTTGATTAACCCCTCAGGTTGCTCATTGCTAGTATATAGAAACACTACAGATTTTTGAGTATTGATCTTGTAACCTGCCACTTTGCTGTACTCATTTATTAGCTCTAGTAGTTTTTCTGTGGCTTTTATGGGGTTTTCAACATTGTGGTAGTTAGCTTCAGGTGTCAACTTGGCCAGATGAAGGTGCCTAGTTCTATTGCCATGGACATGAGCCAATGGTACGTGAACCTCATCTGTTCTGAATACATTTGCAGTTGACTAGGAGGCATGCCTGCTGCAATGAATGATGTTTGATTTAATTGGCTGGTGCTTAAATGAGAGAGCTCAACGTGGCACAGCCCAAGCAACTCAGCATACCTCATCTCAGCACTTGCAGATCAACCCAGCCTTTGAAGATCAGAAAGGAATCACCCCAGGGAAAGTTGTTGGAACCCAGAAGCCTGGAGAGAAGGTCAACTGAGATCACCCTGTGCCTTCCCATGTAAGAAAGAACCTCAGTTGAAAGTCAGCTACCTTTCCTCTGAAGAACTATACCTTAACTAAATAAATCCCCTTTTATTAAAAGTCAATCCATCTCTGGTGTGTTGCAATCTGGCAGCTAGCAAACTAGAACAGACATATAATATTATATCATCTGCAAATAGTGAGAGTTTTACTTCTTTCTTTCCAATTTTGATACCTTGTATTTCTTTTTCTTGTCTGATTGCTCTGGCTAGAACTTCCAATGCAATGTTGAATAATAACAGTGATAGTGGACATCCTTGTCTTGTTCTTGATATTAGGGGGAAAGTTTTCAGTTTTTGAGGATGATGTTAGCTGTGGGTTTTTCATTTATTTCCTTTATCATGTTGATGAAGTTCCCTTCTATTCCTATCCTTTGAAGTGTTTTCACCAAGAAAGGATATTGAATTTTGTTAAATTCCTTTTCTGCATCAATCGATATGATTTTGTGATTTTTCTGCTTTGATTTGTTGATATGGTGTATTATAGCAATTGATTTTCTTATGCTGAACCATCTTTGCATACTTGGGATGAATCCTACCTGGTCATGGTGTAGAATTCTTTTAATGTGCTGCTGGATTCGATTTGAAAGAATTTTGTTGAGGATTTTTGCATCTATATGCATCAGAGAGATTGGTCTGTTATTTTCTTTTCTTATGGTATCTTTGTCTCGCTTTGGTATGAGGGTGATATTGGCTTCATAGAATGAGTTAAGTAGCCTTTCCTCCTCTTTAATTTTTTTGAACAGTTTGAGGAGGATTGGTACTAGTTCTTTCTTGAATGTTTGGTAGAGTTCACATGTGAAGCCATCTAGTCCTGGAATTTTCTTTTTTAGGAGTTTCTTGGTGACTGATTCAATTTCCTTACTTGTGACTGGTTTGTTGAGGCCATCTATTTCTTCTTGAGTCATTGATGGTTGTTCATGCCTTTCTAGGAAGTTGTCCATTTCATGTATGTTGTCTAGTTTATTAGCATAAAGTTGGTCATAGTATCCTCTCATTGCCTCCTTTATTACCGTGGGGTCACTGGTTAGGTCTCCTCTTCCATTTCTGATTTTATTTATTTGCATCCTCTATCTTCTTATTTTTGTCAACATTGCTAAGAATCCATCAATCTTATTGATTTTCTCATAGAACCACCTTCTACTTTTGTTGATTTTCTGAATTGTTTTCATGTTCTCAATTTCATTTATATCTGCTCTAATCTTCATTATTTCTTTCCTTTTACTTGTTTTAGGGTTAGCTTGTTGTTCTTTCTTTAATTCTTCCAAGTGAACAGCTAATTCTTTGATTTTTTCTCTTTCTTCTTTTTTGATATAGGTATTTAGGTCAATAAATATTCCTCTTAGGACTGCCTTTGCTGCATCCCATAAATTTTGATATGTTGTGTTTTCATTTTCACTTGCCTTGAGATATTTACTGATTTTTCTTGTAATTTCT
The DNA here is from genome assembly GCA_004026745.1 of Myrmecophaga tridactyla. NCBI lineage: Eukaryota > Metazoa > Chordata > Mammalia > Pilosa > Myrmecophagidae > Myrmecophaga > Myrmecophaga tridactyla. Next base: position 7,609 of record PVIY010060912.1, on the reverse strand, counting down.
TCCTTGACCCACTAGTTGTTTGGGAGTGTGTTGTTGAGCCTCCATATATTTGTGAATTTTTGGTCCTCTGCCTGTTATTGATGTCCAAGTTCATTCCTTTATGATTTTAGAAAATGTTTTGAATGATTTCAATCTTTGTAAATTTATTGAGATTTGCTTTGTGACCCACCATATAGTCTATCCTTGAGAATGATCCATGAGCACTTGAGAAAAAGGTGTATCCTACCATTGTGGGGTGTAACATTCTATCAAATTCTGTTAAGTCTATTTTATTTATTGTATTACTAAAATTCTCTGTTTCTTTATTGATCCTCTGGCTAGATGTTCTGTCCATTGATCAGAGCAGTGAATTGACATCTCTGACTATTACGGAAGATGTGCCTATTTTTCTTTTCAGTGTTTGTCTCCTTTATTTTAGAGCACTCTGGCTTGGTGCATAATATTTATGATTGTTATGTCTTCTTGTTGAATTGTTCCTTTTATTAATACATAGTGTCCTTCTTTATCTCTTTTAATTGTTTTACATCTGAAGTTTAATTTGTTGGATATTAATATAGCCACTCTTGCTGTTTTCTGATTGTTATTTGCATGAAATATCTTTTCCCAACCTTTTACTTTCAACCTATGCTCATCTTTGGGTTTACAATGCATCTTCTGTAGACAGCATATAGATGGGTATTGTTTTTTAATCCATTCTGCCAGTCTGTGTCTTTTGATTGGGGAGTTTAGTCCATTAACATGTAGTATTATTATTGTAAGGGCAGTAATTTCTTCTACCATTTTGCCTTATGGGCTTTATATGTCATATCTACTTTTTCTTCTTTTACCTTTACTGATGGTCTTCATTTCTACACTCCTCTCCATACCTCTCTCTCCTGTCTTTTCCTATGTCTTTAGTCCTCCCTTTAGTATTTTTTGCAGTCAGTCTCTTGGTCACAAATTCCCTCAGTGATTGTTTGTCTGAAAATGTTTTAATTTGTCCTCATTTTTGAAGGACAATTATGCTGGATATAGGATTCTTGGTTGGGGGTTTTCTCTTTTAGAATCTTAAATATGTCATACTATTGCCTTCTCACCTCCACGATTTCTGCTGAGAAATTCACACATAGTGTTATTGGGCTTCCCTTGAATGTGATGGATTGCTTTTCTCTTGCTGCTTTCAAAATTCTCTCTTTCTCTTTGATATCTGACATTCTGATTAGTAAGTGTCTTGGAGTATGTCTATTTAGGTCTATTCTGTTTGGAGTATGCTGTACCTCTTGGATCTGTAATTTCATGTCTTTCATAACAGATGGGAAATTTTCAGTGATAATTTCTTCCATTTGTCTTTCTCCTCCTTTTCCCTTCTCTTCTCCTTCTGGGACACCCACAACATATATATTCATGTGCTTTGTGTTGCCATTCAATCCTCTGAGTCCCTGCTCATATTTTCCCATTCTTTTCCCTATATTTTCTTTTGTGTGTCAAGTTTCAGATGCCCAGTCCTCTAGTTCATTAATCCTTTCTTCTGCTTCTTCAAATCTATCATTGCAGATTTCCATTTTCTTCATCTCTTCTACTGTGCCTTTCATTCCCAAACTTCTGTGATTTGCTTTTTTGAACTTTCTATTTCTTTCATTTGTTTGCCCAATGCCTTCTTTATATCCTCTGTCCACCCAATACCTTCTTTATATCCTCTGTCCACTTGTTGATTTGATTTTTGATGAGAGTTTCCATGTGTCTTTGAACATTCTTAGTTAGTTGTTTCAACTCCTCTATCTCATTTGAATTATTGGTTTGTTCCTTGATTTTCCTAGTATGACATCATTTTTTGCTTGTGTCTAGGCATTTGATTTCCTTAATTAGTTTATTCTGGAGGTTGTTTTCACTCTTTTACCTCAGATTTTCTTGCTGGATGGCTTTGTCTTCTCTCTGTCCTTTGACATTGAGTTCAATTTATTCTAGACCTCTAGCTTATGTTCTGTTTAACTGATTAGAATTTTTCAGTTTTTGTTTTTCTGTTTCTTGCCCTGCCTATATGGAGCTTTTTTTTTTTTTTTTGTGGATGATCTACTCAGACATTATAGACCCTAGTCAGATTTGCCCAGACTGGACTGGCCTTCTCTCAGGAGGAAAGAGTGACTTGCATCAGTTTTCCCTGAGGTTGAGACCCAGCAGGTTGACAGACTTTTCTATGAAGCCTCTAGACTGTGTTTTTCCTATCCTGCTCAGTATGTAGTGCTTGTCTGCCCATGGCTTCCCACCAGCATAAAGTGGTGTGGTGCCTTTAAGTTCAGCAGATTTTCCCTGCTGGGGGCATGGTTGAAACAGAGGGGCGTTTATAGGTTGGCATTAATTGCTTCAGTTTTCTGTAGCCTGAATTCCTCGAGGGGGGGGGATTCTGCTTCAGCTGGGCCTCACCTTTCTCTTTAGGAAGGTAGAGCCTTTAGAGAATTAACTCCTTTCACTTGCCTAGTTACTTTGTCTCTCAGAAAAGCTTAATTCTGCTCTTACCTGGGGCAGTGTTGGTGCCTGAGAAGTCTTGCAGTTCTATCTGTTGAGCTAAGTGGCAGAACAAAGCAAAAAAAGAAAAAATCCTTTTCAGAGCAGAACCTCTGCTCCTTGGGTTTGTCAGTCAAAAACTTAAGTTTGTATGTTGCTTTATGTATTTTCAGGCTCTGTGTGCTCCCCTTTTTTAGGGTCCAGCCCTTTTGCAGTATTTTGGGCTGTCCAACTCAAAAATCCTGTGGTTTTTTTTTTTTTTTTTTTTTTTTTGCTTGCTTGTTTGATTTTTCTGTCAGCCCTGCCCTCTCTATGCTGGGACAAAAACTTCTAGTATCTTTAGTTCTTATTCCAGGTTTATCTGAGCTGGGGGCCTATTTTCAGTAGTCAGAATTTGTTAATTAGTTCTGCAATTAGAGCTTGGTTGAGCTAAGTCCTTGCTGCTAGTAAAGTCTGTTTCCTTTCCCCTTGGGGAACCAGCCTGCTGTGTCCATGGGGGAGGGGTGCCAACCTCCATGGCTTGGAGGATTTACATAGTTCTAGGTGGGGTCTCAGCTAGTCCAGCTTATCCAGACTGGTGTACACTGTGTGTCCAGTCACTAATGTAGCCCCAGCAGTTGTTCTATACTATTTCTGGCTATTTAGTAGCTGTTCTGTAGGCAAACTAAAATTCCATAACTCACTAAGCTGCCATCTTGCCCCAAGCCTGGTCAATGGTTTTTTTTCATTTTTTATTTTATTAATTAAAAAAATTAACAACAAACAAACAAAAAGTTAACATATCATTCCATTCTACATATATAATCAGTAATTCTTACTATCATCACATAGTTGCATATTCATCATTTCTTAAAACATTTGCATTGATTTAGAAAAAGAAATCAAAAGACAACAGAAAAAGAAATAAAACAATAACAGAAAAAAAAGATTATACATACCATATCCCTTACCCATCACTTTCATTTATCACTAGCATTTCAAACTAGATTTATTTTAACATTTGTTCCCCCTATTATTTATTTTTATTCCATATGTTCTACTTGTCTGTTGATATGGTAGATAAAAGGAGCATCAGACTCAATTGTTTTTGATAAGGGTGTTGTGCCAGTTTGAATCTGTGGTGGACCCCAGAAAAGTCATGTCTTTTAATCCTCATTCAATATTGCTGGCTGGGAGCTTTTTAATTGTTTCCATGGAGATGTGACCTCCAATTACGGGTGGTAACTTTTGATTAGATGGCTTCCATGGATTTGTGATTCCACCCATTCCAGGTGGGTCTTGATTAGTTTACTGGAATCCTTTAAAAGAGGAAGCATTTTGGAGAAAGTCCCTTTTAGAGCCACAAGAGAGTCATGAGAACCAGGAGAGCCCACGCAGCCAGAGACCTTTGGAGATGAAGAAGGAAAATGCCTCCAGGGGAGTTTCATGAATCAAGAAGCCAGAGAGACAGATAGCAGACACCACCTGCTCACCAGGTGCCTTTCCAGTTGAGAGAGAAACCCTGAACTTCATCAGCCTTTCTTGAGTAAAGGTAACTTCTTGTTGGTGTCTTAATTTGGCCATCATTATAGACTTGCTTTAATTGGGACATTTTCACGGCCCTAGAGCTATAAACTTGCAACTTATTGAATTCCCGCTTTTAAAAGCTATTCTGGGGCAATGATAGCTCTGTGGCAGAATTCTCATCTGAGAAGTGATAGACCTGGGTTCAATTCCTGGAGCCAGTTCATGCCAAATAAATTAAAAACAAAAACAAACAAAAAAACCCAGCCCTCTTTTTTCCTAAAAAAAAAAAGCCATTCCATTTCTGGTATATCATATTCTGGCAGCTAGCAAAGAGGTGCCAAGAGCTTCTAAGTGGTAGGAAGAATCTTTTCAACAAATGATGTTGAGACAAGTGCAAAAAAAAAATAAATTGGACCCCTTCTTTATATTGTAAAACTAATTAACTCCAATCATAGACCTAAATATAAGAGCTAAAATATAAGGTCATGATTGTCTATGTTGTAAATCCTATGGAGTCTAATACAGGTTATTAAAGCTAATAAAACTATAAAAGCTAATAAGGCTGCAGAATGCATGCTCAATATACAAATTATATTTGTACAATTCTATTTGTACATATCAGCAATGGAGAATTGGAAATCAAAATAAAAAGCAATGCCATTTACATTAGAACTTTAAAAATATGAAATTGGGATAAAACTGACAAATGTTGGGCAAGGCCAGTGCACTGAAAACTACAAAACATTGGTGAGGAAAATTTAAGATGATCTAGATAAATGGAGAGATATATCGTGTTCATGGATCAGGACACTTAATATTGTAAAGATGTCAATTATCTCCAAATTTATTTATAAATTTAATGCAATCCCAATCAAAACCACAGCAATTTTCTTGTAGACATTGGCAGTCTAATTCTAAAATTCATATGGAAATGTAAAGGATCCAGAATAACCAAAACAGCTTTGAAAAAGAACATTATCCAATTGGTGTAAGTTCTTTTGACTTCAAGACTTATTATATAAAGCTATAGCAATTAATATAGTGTGATATTGTTGGAAAGATAGAGGATCACAGGACCAGAAAAAGAGTCCAGAAATAGACTCACACTTATATGGTCAATTGATTTTGACTAAAATGCAAAAAAAGAATTCAGTGGAGGTGGCGCTGGAACAACTGAGCAATGTTTCTAAAACTACTGAATATCTGTATGCAATAAAAAGAACTTGCATCCATCCTTCATACCACATATAAAACTTAAAAGTGGATCATAGATCTACATTTAAAATCTAAAACTATAAATCTCATAGAACTCTGAAATCTGGCCTGTAACTAACTGTTGTGGTGTGCTTTGAAATTTATTGATTTTCTGTATGTATATTATTTTTCATAATAAAAAAATCTCATAGAAGAAAACGAGAGAAAATCTTTGTAACCTTTCTTAGGCAAATATTTTTTAACTACCATAACAAGTCACAACCTATTTTTTAAAAACGATAATAAACTCACAACTTCTTTACTAAAAACAAATAAACTAATTTAAAAATAAAAGAAGTTTAAAAAGACAAAAAATAATTTTAAGAAGACAAAAAGATAAATTAGACTTCATCAAAATTAATAACTCTGCTCTTCAGAAAGCACTGTCAAGGGAAAGAAAAAACAAGCTATGGTCTGGGAAAGATATTTGTGAATCACATATTTGATAAAAAACTTGTATTATTTTATCCAATATATGTGTGTGTATATGTATGTGTGTGTGTGTGTATATATATACATATATATTAAGAACTCTCAAAATTCAATCATAAGAAAAATATTTCAATTAAAAAATGGATAATGACTTGATCAGATGCTTTATAAAAGAAAATTCACAGATGGCAAATAAGTATATTTTGAATATGTTTGGTATCATTAGTCAATTAAAAAAAGGAATATTACACACCTTTTACAATATCTAAAATTAAAAAGTCTAACCATATCAAGTGTTGGTGAGGATGTGGAGTAACTGGGACTCTCATTTACTGCTAATGGTAATGTCAAATGTTACAACCTCTTTGGAAATCAGTTTGGCAATTTCTGAAATGTTAAAGATAAACCTGCTGTTTTATCACCACTCCACATGTGATAGCCCCCACTGGAAACAATCCAAATACCCATCAGCAGGTAAAGATAAACAAATTGTCCTATATTCATACTATGAAATATTACTCAGTAATAAAAAGGAATGATTTTTTCATACTTGCACCCTCAGATTATTTATACAGAAAGAGGCAAGACAAAAAAAGAGTACATACAGCCTGATTCTATTGATATAAAATTCTAGAAAATTCAAACTAATCTAGTGTGACATAAATCAAATCAGTGGTTGCCAAGAGATAGGGTGGGGTGAGAGATCATATGTGGATGGAGGGATTACCAAAAGGCATGAGGAAAGTTTGAATATGTTCATTTACTTCACTGTAGTGATGGTTTCAAGTGTGCACAGTAAGTAAAAACTTACCAAATTGTACGCTTTCATTATGTGCAAAAGAACTGAGTAGGAGGTACAGAGGTTTTTTTTTATGTTATTCTGTATTGTTGAAGTTTGATAGGTTTAATGATATATTTTGATTTAAAGAAACAAACTATGACATTTCTATGCTTGAATTGATTTAATAAACCAACGGAAACAATAAGTTTAATGAAAATAGGGTCTGTGACTGTCTTCTCCTCCACTGTGTCCTCAGTTCTCAGAACACAGTCTGGAAGCTCTCATCATGGACTCTAAAAATACTGATTCAAAATATAATGAACGAATCCAATTTATCCATAGCTATTCATTATTTTCTTATTTTAAAGAATCTTCCAATTCCCAAGGATGACGCTTAGAACTTATTGAACAATTTTACAGTGACTGCCCATAGAATGAATAACAAGAAAGCTCTGTGTCCTCAATATTCTTTGTGGAGATGCAGGGCTAGTATACAGGCAGCTCATACCATCAAAACTCTATTGGTTTGAATTGCTGATTGTATATGTAGAACGGAAGATCATATGTTAAGAATGTTTTTGTTCATTTGTTGTTAATTTTTTAAATTAATAAATAAATAAATTTTTAAAATGCATACCAAAAACTAAAAAAAAAAAAAAAGAATTTGGGTCATCAAATATCCTTTCAAAGACTTCTTCTGCTTCCTTAAAACTGCTGTTTTCCATACAAACAGCTATGGCCTGAATCTTAATTAAATTCTGTATTTCTTCATGAAAAAAAAAACTCTATTGGTTGTTATTGAACTCTGATTGGTTAGTGTCTGTGCCATACTCAGTGTAAACCAATTTGAATATCTCCCCTTTGTAAATACCACAACTTCAGTTTGTCTTAGGTTTAAGTACTCCCAATGCCAGATATTCCTCCAGCAGGCTTTTATTCAAGTTCAGTGTTAGCATTTGTGCTGGTTTGAAAGGAAGTATGCCCCCTAAGAAAAGCCATCTTTTAATATAAATCCCATTTCATAAAGGTAGAATAATCTATTCAATACTGTATGTTTGAAACTGTGATGAGATCATCTGCCTGGTTGATGTGCTTTAGTCAAGAGTGGTTGTTAAATTGGATTAGTGGATGACATGTCTCCACCCATTTGAGTGG
>PVIY010060911.1:0-11431 GCA_004026745.1 Myrmecophaga tridactyla | reverse complement strand
GGTCATGGAAGACCTCTGTGATCAGGTGACATTTGAACAGAAACCCGAACGAAGCAAGGCAATGTGACATGCAGAGACCTAAGGGAAAGCTGCTAGAGGCAGAGGTAACAGCAAGTACAAAGGTGCAGAGGCAGGGGCATGCTTGGGATGTTCAAGGAGTAGCAAAGATACCACATAGCTGGAGTGAAACTGGGAAGAGGGATGGGAAATGTGAAGAGACAGTAGGGACTAGGGTAGAGTGGGGTGTCAGTGACAACCCCCAAGTTAAGGCTGGTTCTTACACTTTTAAAAGGTTAAAGAAAAAAAAGCTTTGTGACAGAGACTGTACGTGGCCTACAGAGTTAACACATGTCCTCTCTGGCACCTGCAGCACACTGGGCGAGAGCACATGGCCGCTGCACTGCAGGGTCTGGGACAGCACTCTGAGTAAATTGAGGGCTGTGCAGAATTTGAGCGAGGAATGGCACAATCTGTGTTCAGAAGGATTACGAGCTGCTGTGTAAAGCAGGATAAAGGCAGGGAGAACATCAGGAACCGTCCTTAGCTTCCTAGGGCTGCCCGAATAAACCCGAGCTCACAACAGGAATTTAGTCTCACACACAGCCCTGGAGGCCAGAAGTCCAAGCCCCAGGTGTGAGCAGGCCGCTCCTCCGGAGGTCCTTCCCACCTCTTCCAGCTTTTGCTCCCCATGTCCGCTGCTTGGATGGCAAGACTCCAGTCTCTGCTTCTCCTCCCAGGCCTCCTGCTCTGTGTCTGTGTGTCCTCTCCTCTTCCTAGAGGACACCTGCCACTGGATTCAGAGCCCACCCTAATCCAGTGTGACCCCACCTTGGCTAATGACTTCTGCAAAGACGATTTCCAAATAAGGCTGCAATTTGAGGTTCCAGGTAGTCACAAATTTTGGGGGGACCTGAGTCAACCTACTTATAGAGGCTAATGCAGAAGAAGTAAAGGGTGTCGATAAAATCTTTTCCCGAGCAACTGCAATAATGAAGTTGCCATATACTGAGTTGAAGAAGACTTCTCTGTATTAATTGTTTTATTAAAAAAAGATATAAAACAAGTGTGACAAAACATTAGGAGCTATTAATTCTGAGTAACAGGAATGCAAGTGTTTTCTTCATTAGTCTCTGCACATTTCTGAATATTTTTATATACATTTGTTATATGTGTGTGCTTGTGTCCACACGTATATAAAATCATTCCCTCCGTTCACCCTCCCACCCTAGTCCACCACACCTCCCATAGCTCTCTCCTGACCCACTGCAAAAGCTTCCTCACTGGTGTCCCGGATTTCTCTCTTCTCCTCCTCCAACCCACCCTCCACACAGTAGCTGAGAACATACCTCCTTACGAGGAGAGTAGTCTAATGGTTAAGAGGGGTTCTGCAGACAGAACACCTGGTTTCAAATCTCAGCTCCATCACTTAACTGTATAATTTGAGGCAAGTTACCTGGCTTCCCTGCACCTCAGTTTTCCCATCTGTAAATGGTGATGGTAGCATTAAGTACCTATTAGGGTTGTTGTGAAGCGTAAATTAAGACTATATAGAGCACAGAGAGTACCTGGAGCATAGAAAGCATTAAGTAAATATTAGCCAAAATTCTCAAAATGTAAATCGACCGTCACTCCCCTGTTTAAAATCGTTCAATACCTTCATACACTTAGAATGAAATCTGAATTCCTCACCTACTGGAAATGCCTGATAGCTGCCCCTGTATCTCCAACATCACCTCATCCCAACTTTCCCCACGCTCCCTGTCCAAGCCACAAAGCTGCCCTCAATTCTCTCCACACAGCTCTTTTCCAGCTCAGCGCCTTTCCTTCTGTGCTGCTGCAGTCAGCAAGGCCTTCACACCCTTTAAAGCTGCACCTGAAAGAGGATCTCCTCAAGAGGCATTCCCTTGTTGAACCTTTCAGAGAAATTCCATGCATGTGCAACCACTTGCTTTTTTTCAAAAAGGAAAAAAAAAAATTAAAAACAGAAATGGTAGGGTACTATACACATTTTTCTACCTTTTGCACTGGTAATTTAACTAGATATTTTGGACATCTTTCCTATCAATTCACAAGGTGCTTCCACATTTCTTTCTATAATTTCACATTTCATTTACCATTTGGATGATATTTTTATTTATTTGAAGAGACTTCTACTGACAGACATTCAGGTTATTTTCCATCCAACGCAATGAATAAAGTTGTACATATATTATCTCACACATGAACATACATAGTTGCAGATTAAATTCCCAAAAGGAGTATTGCTGGGTCAAAAGACTTACGCACTTGTGACTTTAAAAGATGCTGACAAGTGCCCTCTTTTGTATCTTTCAGGGGCCAATCAGAGAAACAGAAGTCACTCTAAGTACCTGAAATTAAGGGAGTTTAAAACAAGGAATTGGTTACCTGGGTGATGGAAAAAGCTGAGAAGTCAAAGAGGAAATGGTAAGACAGACAACCCAGGATTAGCAACACCAAGACGCTGCTACCACCTGCAAAGGGGAGGAGATTTCCAAAGTTGGGGGGTTAGGGTCGCTGGGCAGAAATGGAAGCACAGAGGACCTGGTGGCGAGAGCTGGAGCCAGGAAAGCAGCAAGGTACCTGCCAGAGCCGCTGTCTGAGGCTGAAGGGGGGGACACGAAAAATAACCCAGCCTCTCCCTTCCTCCTGCCACCCAACCTCTCAGGGGATTCCCTCCGGCCAGACTCAGCGGAAGCCAGCTACCCCAGGCCTGGGAAATGCAGCCTACCCTCCTCCTGGGAGAAGGGCAAGGCAGGACCTGAAGGCCAAAAGGGTAGAGGCCAAAGCTGCTTCCACAAAAGCTGAAACGAACTTACACCCCCACCAGCAACGAGACTGCCTCGCAAGCGGGCAGTTTGCAGACCAGGGGGAAGGGGGGCATTGTCTGACAGGTGAAAGGCGGGACTCAATACAGCTTTAATTTATATTTATCTCATAATGAGGGAAGCTGAACATCTTTTCAAGTGAGGCACAAACTTGACTCTTATCTACATTAATGAGGTGGGAGGCAGCAAGGTCATTTAACAGCACCTGCCCTGGATGGTCCATTAGGAACTTCAAGCAGATTCCAAAACTGGTCATTAAGATGGTGGCTCCTTGCCAAACCAGCCAATCACCTTCCTAGTAGAGACATATCTCAAGAATTGTTCTGTTAAAACTGAAAGGCGAGTCCCAAAGGAACTAAAAATGCCTTAACTATGCTCTGCACACGTTATACTTAACAATGCGTTCCCGTAATCTCGCAGCCCCCACTTGTTCCTCCATATAACTGCACTCCAACCATTCATATCACCATCCTCTCTCCTTATCTTGCATTGAAAGAACATATAATAAATACATCCTGGGCAAAAAATAAATTATAAAAGCAGTAAGCAGGGATCAAATTTTGGAGTCTTTTAAATCTGACCAACATGTTCACAAAGATCTTTTAAATTGTCTTTGGCCTCTGCAATAACAGCTATTTGACTAGATTATTTATTTTTTTAAACAAAGCTGAAACTGACACCCCCAATACTGTTCTAGGTTGTGTATCGTACTCTAAAAATATACAAAAAATGTTGTCTTTTACAATCACAATTGTCTGACAGTTGATTGATAACTGAAATTATCTTTCAAAGGGCTGAACTTTATTTTAAAAATACAAATTTTAAAGCAAAGTATTTCAAAAAATGCTAAATTAACTATCAACTGTAAAAAGGTGTGTTAACTTCGAAACCTCTAACAATCAGGAGTTACATGTTGAAGCACAAATTTATTCAATAATCAATATATGGGCGGTACAACAGTGGCTCAGAGGCAGAATTCTTACCTGCCATGCCAGAGACCCGGGTTCGATTCCCAGAGCCTGCCCATGCAAAAATAAAAAAATCAATATATATAATGATTATTTCAAAACTGTGAAAAATACTTTCACTTAATTCAAAAATTAATATTTATTCTAAGATAGCCAAACTTTTCTTTTAAGGATCTTCCTCCATACAAGGGAGAAAGATTTTAAGAGGCCAAATCAATAAAAGTTTTCCATTGAAAAAAGGTGGTTTTCCAAGACCTAGCATTTGGGTAGACAGTCAATAAATAACAGCTGAATATACTAGTGAAGTGAATTAAATGATATATTAAAAACAATCACGTCTTTCCCACTGCAGGGTACAATTTTTAACTTTTTTTTAATTTGAAAATAGTACATGCTTATTTTAGAAACCTGGAAAATACAAAATCTAAGAAAATAAGTCACTCATAAATCATCAGTTTTTACATCCTTTAGACCACGATGTAGTAAACAACTCTTTCTTTTCAATGGTTGTAAAATATTTCATCCAATAAACATCTCATAAATTATCTCACATTCCCCTACTGGTGAGGCACTGCTGTTTCCAACTTTTTACAATATTCAATAGCGTAATGCACATCTAGCATGGCTGAGGTGGTTTTTTTTTTTGCATTTCAAGATTATTTCCTTGTAATATATTCCCAGAGGAGATAATAATGGCTCAAAGAAAGTTTTTAAGACTCTTGCTATTTAATGTCACCTTTTAGTATAGTACTCAAGATGTATACATAGCTTCCTTTTCTTTCCACTTTAGACCTGCCTGCTCCCCTCACTTCAACATTTCTTTACTCAGAGTCCAAAGCAAATTGCAAACAAAATCGCCAAGCCAGCTTCCCGGACTCGAAAATGTCAAAGGTTTAAACATCACGGTCGTTCTGTCTGCTTTCTGAGAAGGAAAACCTGCTCTGCCTGCGGGGTTATTCACATTGTGACCGGCAGACTGCACCCACAGGGAATCCTTCGCTCCGGATCCTGTCTTCAGGCAGCCAGCTTGGCTGGAGGAGGCTTTGCAACGGGGCGCCTTCTTTCCACAACACTTTCTTTCATAAACAACACACCCACTTGGTGTCACAGAGCCGGCCCTCGCTTTCACGCCGAGAACCCAACTCTCCAAATGCCACCACTCGTGCCAACTTCCCACCACCGCCGCTGCACTGCTTCTTTCTGCAAAAAAAAAAAAAAAAAAAACCAATTCCCTCCCGGGAGCACTCAAGTTCTAGAAGGCACCTTGATTAAACCACTTCATCCCGAAGCATCCGATGCAGCTGATTCTTACAGACAACCGCTGAGCAACCTGTAATTAGGATTTTTCAAAACGCCTCCTTATTACAAGGAGTTCGGATAACTTCGGTCAGCCAATTTAAAAAAAAAGGTGCTCTTTAGCAAAAGTATAGAGGATCGCAACTCTGGGTGTTCCGGGAAAAAATAAAAATAAAATAAAAGGAACATTAACCCTTTGCCTCCCAAAACAAGAACCCACCCCCTGCGCAGACTCGCAATTCTCAGCAGCCCGTGCCCCGACACGACGGCGTTGCATTCCACCGAGATAATCTCAAACACATGCGAGTCTTCCAGCACCAGGCCCGCGAGCCTCCGACGCAGACCCCCTGGCCGTGCCCACCCCAACCCGACCCGCTTTGGGGACGCTCTCCTCCCCGCCCGAGGCGCCCGAAAAGGCTTCCCAGGTCCCGCCCTCGGCTGCCCGCCGCGGCTCGTCACTCTGACCCCCAGCCCAGGCGACTCCTTCTATTGCCGACTCTGTACCGGTCACGGTTGCACAAAACGCCTGCCCAGACCTGTCCCCTCGCTGCCCCCTCCTCAAGCAATTCCAGCGACCGCGTCTGACCCCAAAGCCAAGAAAACTGTCAATTCCTTGCAGTCCTCTAGCCCCCTCCCCTCTTTTCCCAGGGAGGATCCCCAACTGGAAACTTTCCTCCTGCCCGTTCCCCGTGGACTCGGCCCCCCTCCGGCCCCCCGAGAAATGAGGCAGAAAGGGGGGTGCTCGGGAGGGCGTGGACGCCCTTGGCGAGGGGATGCGGGGAAGGTCGCGCGCCGGGGGCCCCGCGCCCCACAACAGCCACCCCGGCAGCCCCGGCCCGAGCCTCCCCGGCGGCTCCGCACCGGGACCCCAGCTCGGGCTCGGCAGCGACACCGGCCGGCCCCTCCCCGGCGTCCCCCACCCCCCGGCTCGGGCTCCGGGCCCGGCGCGTCGCGGGCCTCGGGCGGTCTCCAGCCGGCCCCGCGCTGCCCCCGGCCCTGTCTCCTCAGGCCGACCCCGGACCCCAGCCGCCGCCGCCGCCGCCTCCCGCCGGGCCCGTCCCCGACCCTCAGCTCCAGGCCGCCGGCCGGGCGGGCCACACCTCCGGCACTCACCGCCGCCGCCCTCGCCGCCGCCGTCTTCATCCATCCTGACGCGACTCCCGCGGCCGGCGAGCCCGGGGCCGGCAGGGCGCGCGGGGCAGCTGGCCGGGGGCGCCGCCGGTCCGGAGCGCGCGCAGGAGGCTGCGGGGTCGCGGCCCGGAGCCTCCTCGGGCCGGGCTGGGCGCTCGCGCTCGGCGCCGCCCGCCGCCGCCGCCGCCGCCGCCGTCACGTGACGCCGAGGGGCCCGCCCCCGGGTGCGGTGGGCGGGGCTGCAGAAGGCGCGGCCCCGCCCCCGGGAACCCGCCCGAGCCGGCAGCCCAGTCCGCGTGGGCCCGCCGCCCCGGCGCCTTCGCCTCCGCTCCGGCGGGTGGGGGTGCTCCAGGGCGAGCCGCGCATCGAGATGCGCCTCCCCGCCTTAGGCGACCTACGCACAGATGTGGGGTCCGAGACGCAGCAATGCCCCATTCTGCAAATCCCCGTGGCCGGGGGTGGGGGGGGGCGTCCTCTTTGCACGTGCAGGCGGGGAAAAAGACCAGGTGAGGCAAGTGCTCGCAAGTCAGACCCTCGTCCTGCCGCCCAAGAGAGTTAAGGTCTCCCCGGCCTTCAGGATCATCCCAGCCTTTTCGGCTCTCTGGTGCGTAATGGAGCCGCCTCTCCCTTCCTGGGGATCAGCGTACACTTTCACATGAACAGCGTGTAAGGCTTGTAAATGAACGCTGTCGCTAGGTGGGAACCCGAGCGGGCACACCTGTGCCAGCCCTGCGCGGGCACTGTACGAGGTTGGCCAGTTCAGCCTCAGATGCCCTTGGAGTTTAGCTCTAGTCTGCCTTGAAAAGCTGCCAGCTGCCCTGGATTTATGATGCAGATGCACAGAGATGAGAGAGAGAGCTCTCAATTCACTTTCCCCGGGGGCACAGCCAGGGTCCTAAGCACTGGTCTCCTAGGAAGAAGACCGCAGCTTGTCTCTGCTCCACATCTTTCTCATTCCTAATTACTGCCCCTGCTCCCCCGCAGCATTGGGTGTGGGCCCCACCCAGGCCTTTCTGTTCATTTTGCATGAGCTTAATTGCATTAAAGAAAAGCAAACATTGTAATGGAGGAGATAGAGTCTACCTAATAAAATTTTCCTGTAACTGTTTATCCTCACAAATGACTCATTGAATCCAAGGATCCCTTTTCCACTGTCGTCTATTAAAACGGACTGTTTGCTGGAGATCCTGGGATGATTCCAGAAGTTAGAGTTGAATCTCCCGAAAATTTCAAGAATTAAGCACATGCATTCCATTGCTAAAGCCCTCGGGGACACTTCTGGGTGCAGATAAGATATTTGGCAGTTTATGTGACAAATGTGTAACAGAAGAGAGTCAGAAGACTTAGGTTCAAGACCCAGCCCACAAACTTGGCTTCCTGATCTTGTTCCTGTCAGCTTTATCTTAGAGATAACTACACAGTTACTGGGGAAAATGACAGCATATTTTGAACTGGATAATATGATAGGGTGATATGTGGAGTTTTGAACTCAAAAGTACTATCAATTATAAATACTTGTCAATGTCAATTCCTAATTCCTTAGGTCCCTTAGCGTGTGATCCATAGATGCACAGAGTTTGAATTATTCCGTTCCAACTGTGGAATTCTTGACAGTTATGCCAAACACTTCCAAGCAAACAAACGTTTCTTGACCTCCAGAACATAGCATCAATGAAGGTACCTAAAGATTCCCTTTTTGGTCTTGTCTCCTTTCCGGAAAGAATTCATCCAACCATGACCACTGTAAAAAGTTAATAATTGGCTCAAGAAACAGGCACAACCGTCCATAAAAGGAATGAAGTTCTGATAATCCTATACAAGGAATGAACCTTGAAGACATTGCTTTGAGTGAAATGAGCCAGACACAGAAGGACAAATATTGTATGACTTCACTTGTATGAAATATCCAGAAAGCGTAAATTCATAGCAATGGAAATATAAATAATTGACCTGGGCCAGGGAGATGGAGGGCAGCAGAGGGTCATTCCTTAATAGGTGCGGAGTTTCTCTTTGGGGTGATGAAAATGTTTTGGTAATGGATGATGGCAATGGTTGCATAACATTGTAAATATATTGCCATTGGATTATACAACTTAAAAATGGCTAAAATAGTAATACATGTCAAAGTCTGAAATATGTTCTACAACTAATTGTGGTGCTGTGCTTTGAAATTTATACCTTTTTCGTATACATGTTATTTTTCACAAAAAAAGAAGGAAAAAAGTCGATTGTGATGATAAAAAAATATTTAAGCCCTCTAGCCTCCTATATTCTGGAGCAGCTAGAAGGAAAAATATGAGAGGACTGTATGGTAGCCCGTGACAAACTCTGGGATCTGTCCTGTAACCACTTGTTGAAGAGTGCTTTGAAAACTATTACTTTTTTATTTCTTTGCTTTGTATATATGTTATACTATACAATAAAAAAGTTTAAAAATAGTAATTGCAAAAAACTGTGACCATCAATTGTAACAAATTTTCCAACAAATGCAAATGTTGGTAAAAAAAAAAAGGTTAAAATGGCAAATTTTATGTTACATATATATATATATGTTCATTCCCTCAATACAGTAAATTTAAAGGAAAAGAAACAGATGCAGAAAATTCTGATTTAAATTAAAGTTCAAGATTTAAGAACACAGGATTTAGCTCACTCCTCCCTGAGCTACGAGCAGCTGCCCTTTTCTGCCAAAGGTGCCTCTCAGCTACCATGTCCTTGGACCCAGAGAAGCCCAGGCCTTTGCCTTGATCTTACTAAGTCCCTGTAAATAACATCGCCCTCTCCATCTAATCTAATTTGTGTCAAAATAAGGCATAGCCCATTTATTTGTAAGTAGAATATTATATTATCCCTTTAGTTAAATCTGGGCCCCATTTCAATAAAGCCTGTAAAAATGTAGGGGGAATAAAGTCTTAGGGTGTCATTTATACATCTAACTACAGGGAGGGGCACTTAGAAGACTTTAGACCCTGCACAACCAAAGAAATTAATATCTAACGGGAAAATGAGATTTTTTTTAAGGAAAGGTGCTTCCCGTTCTCTCTCAAATCCCAGCACAAATCCAATCTGCTTACATGCACGCTGCCCCACACATAGGAACACTAAGAATCCTGATTTGTTCGTTAAGATTAGGCCATCACTTTATGTCTGGCTTATGAATGGTTTACTCGGATGTTAAACGCTTTATAAGTGAATCTTTAAGGGAAACAATTTATGCAACAGACATCTCTCCAAGATAACAAGTATTGAACCTCAAACCTCATTTGGACCCTTCAATCAGACAATAAACATTTAGGTCATTTCTGTATCCCAGGCACTGTCCTAGGTGCTGGGAATATGACAATAAAAAGACAGATCATTCCATACCCTCATGAGACTTATGGCCCAGAAGCACCAGTCATTAAGCAAATAATTATTTCATTGTAATTTTTGATACCCTACCCTACCTTACCCACAAGACTTTCTCACGGTATTGCCTGTCCCGTGTGTTTTGGCTTTGCACGTTTGCAGTTCCTTGGGGAAGACAGAGACTGTGGCCTGTGTTTAATTTGTCTCTGCCACCCACTGCAGGGACTACCCAGGTCAGAGAAGGGAGAAACAACAGTATTTGTGGCAGCTACTGGACTAACAAGGCAATCAAAAGTGAGAGACCTTTTGAAAGCATGTTGAAATCCATTTATCAGCCCTCTGACTGTTGCAGAAATAGTTTAAGAAACCTTCAATGTGCACGTCCTGAGAAAGGTGAAAAAGACTTCTCGTTTGCACGTTCATCTCCCTCATTCAAGTGGATGTCCGTGAAATCGGACAGAAGTCTCCTCTCCCAGGACTAAGGGCCACCATAGGCAAAACCCTGCCAAGGCCAGTTTCCTTGTGCTTGGCCAGAAAGAGGCCATCCGGGCTGCACGAGCTACGGCTGCTCCCAGACCCTGCACAGAGCAGTTCCTGTCTCCTTCGATAACGGTCAAGCAATGCAGACACGGCAGTGACCTTCAGCAGATGGGAACCTCAGCTAATCTGTCACATCTGCTCAGAGGTCTGGTCCACTCGGGGGAAGGCACACAGAGCCGCCTGCTTGCTCTCGGCTCACGGTCATGAATGGAAAGTCATATTTTCCGAAATCTAATTTCATCTAGGAAAGAAAGCATCTCATCAGAGTGGAGATGAGCTTGTGCAGATTGGCAGTCTCCACTCCACCCAGACAAACAGCAGAGGTCTGAGCCTCGGGTCAGAGCTCATTCGATTTTCAAACGCCCAGATCTTCTGTTCCCCAGTGTGTGCCAAGGCTCCCCTTCCATTCGTTCCATGTGGCCTGCCTTGCACTCGGTTTCCCTGGAATCCGCCCTCTTGACACCAGCTCCCTGGCCTCCCCTTACCAAGGGCAGGTTCATTCCTTTTAGATTGATTAGCAACTTGCCTTTTTGCAAGCACATGTCCCTTTAGTGGTAAACTTGGAAAAAATGAAGTTAAACCACCATTTTGAGCTCTTTGTGCTTGGAAGAAAAGGACTATACCCATTCAAAGCAGTACCAGTATTAAGTTATTACACACAAGTAATAAAAAGCTGGGTTATTTTTATTTAGTTCTTCATTTTTAGAGTCTGTCCCTGACCTACTGTTCTAGTTTGCTAGCTGCCAGATTGCAATATACCAGAAACAGAACGGCTTTTTTTTTTTTACTTTTTTTATTAATTTTTAAATTTAAAAAATGACAAGAAAGAAACACAAACATTCCTAACATATCATTATGTTCTACATATATAATCAGTAATTCACAATATCATCACATAGCTGTATATTCATCATCATGATCATTTCTTAGGACATTTGCATCAATTCAGAAAAAGAAGTAAAAAGACAACAGAAAAAGAAATAAAACGAAAAGAAAAAAGAATTATACACACCATACCCCTTACCCTTTCGTTGATCACTAGCATTTCAAACTAAATTTATTTTAACATTTGTTCCCCCTATTATTTATTTTTATTCCATATGTTCTACTCATCTGTTGACAAGATAGATAAAAGGAGCATCAGACACAAGGTTTTCACAATCACACAGTCACATTGTGAAAGCTTTAACATTATACAATCATCCTCAAGAAACATGGCTACTGGAACACAGCTCTACATTTTCAGGCAGTTCCCTCCAGCCTCTCCATTACATTTTCACTAACAAAGTGATATCTATTTAA
>PVIY010060910.1:0-11433 GCA_004026745.1 Myrmecophaga tridactyla | reverse complement strand
ACTAGCATTTCAAACTAAATTTATTTTAACATTTGTTCCCCCTATTATTTATTTTTATTCCATATGTTCTACTCTTCTGTTGATATAGTAGCTAAAAGGAGCATCAGACACAAGGTTTTCACATTCACAGAGTCTCATTGTGAAAGCTATATCATTGTTCAGTAATCATCAAGAAACATGGCTACTGGAACACAGCTCTACATTTTCAGGCAGTTCCCTCCAGCCTCTCTGCTACATCTTGAACAACAAGGTGATATCTACTTAATGCATAAGAATAACCTCCAGGATAACCTCTCGACTCTGTTTGGAGTCTCTCAGCCATTGACACTTAGTCTCATTTCACTCTTCCCCCTTTGGTCGAGATTAGGCCTAAATTTTAAGTAGGCCTCACCTATCCTTTGTGGGGTTAAGTTTCATATGAACAAACCCCAAGCCTGGGGGAATCGACAACTTCTTTAAGAGTGGTATTATTTAATCGTCATATATTTGTGAAAGTTCTGGTTCTTTGGTGATTATTGATTTCCAGCTTCATTACGTTGTGGTCAGAGAAAGTGCTTTGAATAATTTCAGTCTTTTTGAATTTATTAAGATCTGTGTGTACCCCAGCATATGATCTATCCAGGAGAATGTTCCATGAGCACTAGAGAAGAATGTATATCTTGGTATTTTGGAACGCCATAATCTATATATGTCTATTAGGTCTAATTCATTTACCATATTGTTTAGGTTCTCTGTTTCCTTATTGATCCTCCTTCTGGTTGTTCTGTCCATAGAAGAGAGTGGTGCATTGAAGTCTCCCACTATTATTATTGAAATGTGTATTACTCCCTTTAGTTTTGCCTGTATTTGTCTCGTGTACTTTGAAGCTTCTTGGTTGGGAGCATAAACATTTATGATTGTTATGTCTTCTTAGTGAATTTTACCTTTTATTAATATATAGTGTCCTTTCTTGTCTCTGATGAGATCTTTACATTTTTTCCTTTTTTATTGTGAAAAATAACATATATACAAAAAAAAGCAAGAAATTTTAAAGCACATTACAACAATTAGTTGTAGCATTGATTTCAGAGTTTGGTATGGGTTACAATTCCACAAATTTAGGTATTTTCTTCTATACACTGGAAACTAAAGGAAATATCAATATAATGATTCAGCAGTTATACTCATTTGTAAAATCCTATCTTCTCCATTATAACTTTGCCTTCTCCTTTGATCTGTCTCCCAATCTTTAGGGATATTTGGGCGGTGTCCCCATTCTAACTTTTTCATATTGGAAAGGGCTGTTGATAATATGGGATCAGGGGATAGAACTAGTTGATGTTCTGGAGAGGCAGGCCCCTCTGGGTTTCAGGACTTATCTGGAGGGTTTAGGTTCCTGGAAAGTAATCATAATCATCTTACATTTAAAGTCTGTTTTGTCTGTTATTAGTATAACTACTCCTGCTTTCTTTTGGTTATAACTTGCATAGAACATCTTTTTCCATCTTTTCACTTTCCGTCTATTTGTATCCTTGGGTCTAAGATGAGTCTCTTGTAAGCAGCGTAAAGATGGGTCATATTTTTTAATCTATCATGCCAATATGTATTTTTTAATTAATGAGTTTAGTCTGTTAACATTCAAAGTTACTACTGTAAAGGTAGTTCTTAAATCTATCATCTTTTCCTTTGGTTTTTATTTGACAGAGCTGTATATTCTTTTCCCTCTCTCTCTTCTTATCCTTTAAGTTACCTTATTGATACTCTTAAATTCTCTGCTCTCCTCCAGACCTTCCTTTCTTGTCTTTTTTTCTCCCCAGCTGACAGAACTCCCTTTAGTATTTCTTGTAGGGCAGGTTTTTTGTTTATAAATTCCCTCAGCATTTGTTTGTGAAAATTTTCATCTCCCCCTCACTTTTTTTTAGAATCCTGTGTTTTATGTTTTAATCTTTATTCTAGTAATGCATACATCCTAAAGTTTCCTCTTTTAACACATTCACCTGTACAGTTCAGTGCTGTTGATTACACTCACAATAATATGCTGCCATCACCACACCATTTCCAAATCTTTACTATCAGCTTACATAGAAAATCTGTACAAGTTAAGTATCAACTCCCCTTTCTCTAACCCCAGCCTCTCTTCTGGTAGCCTGTTTTCTAGATTCTAACTCTGTGAGTTTGCTTGTTATAATTAATTCATAATAGTGAAATCATACAGTATGTGTCTTTTTGTGTCTGACTGTTTCATTCAACATAATATCCTCAAGGTCCATCCATGTTATCACATGCATCAGTACTTCATTCCTTTTTCAGCTTAATAATATTCCATCGTATATATATATACCACATTTTGTTTATCCATTCATCGGTTGATGGACGCTTGGGTTTCTTCCATCTTTTGGCAGTTGTGAATAGTGTTGCTATGAACATCCATGTGCAAATATCTGTTTGAGTCCCTGCTTTCATTTCTTCTGGATATATATCTAGAAGAAGGATTACTGGATCATATGGTAATTCTATACTTAGGTTCCTGAGGAACTGCCAAACTGTTTTCCACAGTGGTTGCACCATTGTACTTTCCCGCCAGCACTGTATGAGTGTTCCTATTTCTATACATCTCTTCAGTGCTTGTAGTTTTCTGTCTTTTAATGGTGGCCATTCTAGTAGATGTGAAATGATAACTCATTGTAGTTTTGATTTACATTTCCTTAATAGCTAGTGATGTTGAGATTCTTTTCATGTGCTTTTTAGCCATTTGTATTTTCTCTTTGGAGAGATGGCTATTCAAGTCTTTTGCCCATTTTTAAAATTTGTCTTTTTATTGTTGAGTTGTAGGATTTCTTTATATATTCTAGTTATTAAATTCTTATCAGATATGTTGTTTCCAAATATTTTCTCCCATTGAGTAGACTGCCTTTTCACTTTCCTGACAAAGTCCTTTGATGCAGAAAAATTTTTTTATATAGTTTTTATTTTTTTCATTATTAGAGAAGTTGTAGGTCTACAGAAAAATCACAGATAAAATACAGGATTCCTGTATACCACCCTATAATTAACTCCTTGCATTGATGTGGAACATTTGTTATAATTGATGAAAGTACATTTTTTGTGTGTGTGTTTAAAAAGTCTTAATCTTTTTTTTGTCTTCATTTTGTTTTAAAATCCAAACATTCATGAATAGCTCCAATGATAGGAAAGCACATTTTTATAATTGTACTATTAAGTAAAGGTCATGGTTTAACTTAGGGTTCATTGTTTGTACAATGCAATTCCATGGACTTTTTAAAAAAAATTCTGGTACCATATATACAACCTAACATTTACTCTTTTAACCACATTCATATATATATATTTTGGTGGTGTTTTACGTTCACAATGTTTGCACAAAAGTTTTTAATGTTGAGGAGGCTCATTTATCTGTTTTTTCTTTCATTGCTTGTGCTTTAGATGTAAAGTCTAAGAATCCGTTGTCTACTGAAGGATCTTGAAGATGCTTCCCTACATGTTCTCTTAGGAGTTTTATAGTCTTGGTTCTTGTATTTAGGTCTTTGAGGCATTTTGAGTTAATTTTTGTATGTGGTGTGAGAGAAGGGTCCTCTTTCATTCCTTACATATGGATATTTAGTTCTCCCAGTATCATTTGTTGAAGAGACTGTTCTTTCCCATTTGAGAACACTTGGCCGACTTGTCAGATATCCCAGATATTGGCTGGGACTTCTGGTAAGATGGTGGAGTAGGGAAGGCTGAGGTTTCTCTGACTCCATGCAGCAATGAGAAATGCAATAGAAAAATGACTGGGACAGTGGTTTCCAGGGTGCAGGTGATCATGAAGGGTCTTCTACCCTGCATAAGGAGGCCCTGAGCATCCAAGCTGCAGGTGCTCACCTTCATACCTGAGCCACACCTGCACCCAGCTTCTCCCTCTACCTTATTATTATTATTATTATTTTTGCAGCAGGCAGAAATGAATTTATTGCATTAGAAAAAACCAGTAAACACCTCCATACTAGATACAGTTATTAGTTTGACTTCAAGGGCATAAAATAATTCAGAGGTACAAGTTTAATTTCTGGGGGAGGGGGACAATCTTATCACTCTTCGTTTGTCCCTTTAAACCAATGGACATCTATGGAGGTGGTTCCAGTTGCACACACAACTCATTTGCCACTTTACTTGCCTGTATACCCCCATGTGGAGTGAGCTGGTCAGAATGAGCATGCTCCTGAGGTTCTGGCATAGACAGAGAAATGTGAGGATGGGATTGGGGTCCTGCCCTGAGCCTGGGCTTCCAAAGTTAGTGACAGTGGGACTTGAGTCAGGGGAAAGAGGGGAAGCTTACCTTCCTAAAGTGCTCTGGGAAGCCTGCTTACTGACCCCTATGTCTCTCTCCACAAACCCTAGGGCACAAGCATTGGTACAAATGGCTGTTCAGTGGACTGACTCAAACTCTCAGGGGCACCACTTAGGGTAGCTTCCTTGGGTCTGGGGGGATGACTGCTGGTAGGAGTGAACCTAGATATAGGGAGAGGGGAAAAGAAAAGGAGCTTGTGCTGCTTAGTATCCTCTGGAGCAGGAGCCTAGACAAAAAAAAATTTTTTTAATTTATTAATTAAAAAAATTAACAACAAACAAAAATATTAACATATCATTCCATTCTACATATACAATCAGCAATTCTCAGTATCGTCACATAGTTGCATAGTCATCATTTCTTAGAACATTTGCATCGATTTAGAAAAAAATAAAAAGACAACAGAAAAAGAAATAAAACGATAACAGAAAAAAAAAGACTATACATACCCCACCCCTTACCCCTCGCTTTCATTTATCACTAGCATTTCAAAGTAAATTTATTTTAACCTTTGTTCTCCCTATTATTTATTTTTATTCCATATGTTCTACTCGTCTGTTGACATGGTAGATAAAAGGAGCATCAGACACAAGGTTTTCACAATCACAGAGTCACATTGTGAAAGCTATATCATTGTTCAATCATCATCAAGAACATGGCTACTGGAACACAGCTCTATATTTTCAGGCAGTTCCCTCCAGCCTCTCCACTACATCTTGAACAACAAGGTGATAACTACTTAATGCGTAAGAATAACCTCCAAGATATCCTCTCGACTCTGTTTGGAATCTCTCAGCCGTTGACACTGTCTCCCTCACTTTTGAAGGACAACTTTGCCGGATAAGGAATTCTTTTTTACATGGGCAGGTACCAGAAATCGAACCCGGGTCCTCTGGCATGGTAGGTGAGCACCATGGCCTGCCCTGGATAAGGAATTCTTGACTGAAAGTTTTTCTTTTTCAGAATCTTAAATATGTTATATCACTGCCTTCTCATCTCGGTGGTGCCTGTTGAGTAGTCTGAATTTAGTCTTATGTGGTTTCCCTTGTATGTGGTGAATCGGTTTTTTCTTGCTGCTTTCAAGGCTTTTTGCTTCTCTTCAGCATTTGTCTGTCTGGTTAGTATGTGTCTTGGAGTGAGTTTATTTGGATTTATTCTATTTGGGGTTCGTTGGGCTTCTTAATTTGCATATTTATGTCTTTTATAAGGGTTGGAAAGTTTTCACCAGTTATCTCCTCAAATACTCTTCCTACCCCTTTACTCTTCTCTTCTCCTTCTGGACACCAGTGATTCTTATATTTGTGCACTTTGTGTTGTCCATCATTTTCCTTAGATCCAATTCCAATATTTCCATCTTGTTGCCATTTGTTCTTCTGTGTGTTCGAATTCAGTTGTCCTGTCCTCTAGTTTGCTTATTTTTTCTTCTGCCTCTTAAAATCCGTTGTCTCTAATATGTTTTTAATTTGGTATACAATATCTTTCATCACTGTGAGATGTGCTATTTTATTCTTTCAGATTCTTCTTTATGCTCTTCTAGTACCTCCTTTTTTTTCATTTTCAGTCAAATTTTATTTTTAAAAGGCAGCAGATCAACATTACAATTCAAGAATCTAATCTAAATGTGCACTTGACAGTGACGCACATCTGAGAATGGAGTATAAATGTTTCAAAAAAACCCATCAAATATATTATCTCCAAATAATAAATTATTTCTGTAGGCTTTTCATTGAGGAGAATCATAAACAAAGAACTGAAGATTTATTGTTGTGAAAACAAATCTGTAGTATGGTAGTATGACTCTTGGGTATTAAGCATAATCAATTGAGTCAAGTTAAGAAGTTGAAAATTCAATAAATTTTTTGAGTGTAAAAGTCTATAAGCCAGTTGACCCAAGAGCAACTGAGATATCTGACTTGTTCAGTTGAGAGCAGACATAATGTTAAACTTCCATTTTTTAGAAGGCTGTAAAAAATTATAATTCCAACAGCCCACAAACCAAATTAGATCTTTTTAAAAATTGTAGAAAGAAATTAAAACTATTCTCAAGGAGCCATTTTTTTCCAGCTCAATTTCAGCACCCAAAGGGGGGAAGAAAGCATCCATGACTATCACAGATGAATGAATATTTTTTTTCCCCACTGAGGTATAAAATCTATATAGAAATTTGATATTATACTATAACAAATTATACTTCTCATAGTTCTGATTTAATTTTCTTTAAACTCTGTTTAATATAATTTTTTAAATTGTTATGATTTTGAATTTGGTTCCAGTTCTTTTTCATTTATTTTTATGTGATTTTGAATCTGGTTCTAGTTTTTTTTCATTCATTCATTCAGTTATTTTTTGGCATGTGCAGGCTCTGGGAATCGAACCCCAGCCTCCCGCAAGGCAGGCCAGAATTCTACAACTGAGCTATCCTTGCACTACTCTTTTTCATTTATTTTTGTATCAATATTAATATACTGGCTACCAGTTTTAATCAGGAAAAAAAATCTTGGAAATCTCATCGTGATAGCACATTCAGCAGAAATTACTGATGTGCAAGCAAACCATAAAAAGTGTAGCTCTCCAGAAAGCACATTTTGTTGATTGTTTCATTGTCTGAATATTCTTTACAATTATTCTTGATGAAAGTCTCTTTCAATCTTGTAAACATCTGTGTGCATGGTCTCATTAGCATGTAGTTTCACATCCTTGGGCAGGAAGACTGGTTCACAGCTAGTGAAAAGCTACAGAAGTCATAAATTTTAATAACTGATAAATCTTACATCCCTCAGAGGTGGAAAGCATTATTCTTTTTTTGCTACTTAAGAATGTGGCAGAAACATATGCTGAGGTAGCCCAGTCAATCCTTATTTTTGTAAATTAGATCTCAGAATATTTCTGGGAGGGTGATGTTTCTTCTTCTTTTATTTTTCATTCTTTTTACTAGAGAAGTTGTAGGTTTACAGGGTGATGTTTCTAAGAAGCCACTGCAAGGACCAGCTTCTATTGTAATATTTAATGCTGGGCACCTAGCTATCCTCTTCTGTGGCTTTATCCAGGCGCAGATTATTGTTCATTGCCTTTTAGGTGGTGGCATTTGAGTGTTGTGACTGGGCCATTAAGTTTGGAAACATCCAAGCAAAGGTCATCAATTCTAATTCCTTTGTTGGCATTATAAGAAAAAATTTGATTACCTCCCATACCGTGACAGTTAAATATTCCAACTTTTTCATTCTCCTTTCTAGCCATGTTATCCAAATGCTGATTTGTTTCCATATTATCTATCTCTCCCAAAGAGAAATAGAGATGTGATATTTGAGAATCAGGATAAATATTCTCCAGGTACCAAGAAAAAGGTCTGCATGTAACTTTTATCTTAGATCAAGTCTTTTTTTTTTTTGCATACTTTAGCTTCTTTAATCCTCATAATAATCTTTTTAAAATTTAAGTTATTTTGTATTATCAATTGAAAACAACATACAAATATGAATATCCTTAACATACAAGCATTCTGTGTATAGTGTACAGTCATTGGCTCATAATATCATCACATAGTAGTATATTCATCACCATGATCATTTTTTAGAACATTTGCATCACTCCAGAAAAAGAAGAAAAAAGAAAAAATTCACACATGCCATACCCCTTATCCCTCCCTCTCATTGACCACTAGTATTTCCATTTACTTGAAAGATCTTAACCTTTGTTCCCCATATTTTTTTCTATACCCCTTATCACTCCTTCTGTCTGTTCACTAGTATTTCATTCTACTCAATTTTAGATCAAGTCTTGATTATATATATATCCATAATCTACCTTTGTAACACCTGGGGAAATTATGTAGAAGAAATTTTTGAATTCATTCATTCATTCAACCTTCTGCAAGTTGTCTGTTATTTTTATTCATAATCTGCCCTGTGCCTCCTGGAAATGTGTAAGGTGTAGCTTTATGAAATATGTATCCAACATGTGAACATGTGACAATTTCCAAAATACCTCCATAGTGCCAAATCCTAAAGGAAATTTCTAGGTTTTTTCCCTTCCCAGATATCCATGTCAGCATCGTATGTTCCAATTTTCTTAACGCAATCTCTGTCTATTGAAAAAAGACCTCCTGCCATTGTTGGTGGTCTGGCAGGAAGAATCTGATCCCCTTTCCTTCTGTCTGTTTTTCTTTGGGAACATGATACCAGTGAAAATCAAGCTTCCTGTTGAATCCATCGTAGGTCATATCAGAACCTGCTATATACTGAAAAGTATCATCACGGTTCACATCAATGATAGGACATACCACTGTTCTCCTTTCATGTTTTATCCTGGGTGTGCTGGTTTGAAAGAATTTATGTACCCTAGAAAAGCCATGTTTTAATTCTAATCAATCTTGTCAGAGCAATGGTTCCTTCTAATCCCTATTCAGTACTATAAGTTGGAAACTTGATTAGATTCTCTCCACAGAGATGTCACTCAATCAATTGTGGGTATTAAACATGATTAGATGGAGATGTGTCACTACCCATTCTACATGGGTCTTGATTAGTTTAATGGAATCCTATAAAAGAGGAGACATTTTGGAGGGAGTTCCTTTTTTGAGAACAAGGAAAGAGCCACAGAACCATGACAGAATGACAAGAGAACCACTGAGTCCACCAACCAGCAGCCTTTGGAGATGAGGAAGGGGAACAGTGCTGGGTAGCTTCATGATGCAAGAGGCCTGGAGAGAAAGCTAGCAGATGATGCCATGTTCGCCATGTGCCTTTCCAGATGAGAGAGAAACCCTGAACTTCGTTGGCCTTTCTTGAATCAAGGTATCTTTCCCTGGATGCCTTGTATTAGCCATTTCTATGGATTTGCTTTAATTGGGACATTTTCATAGCCTTAGAACTGTAACTTGTGATTTATTTAATTCCCCTTTTTAAAAAACCATTCCATTTCTGGTATATCACATTCCAGCAGCTAGCAAACTAGAACACTGGGTAAGAGACGCTCCAGCCAGGAGCATCTAAGAAGGTGATCACTTGACCATTAGACATGGCAGTTCCTTTTAATCTAGCTCTGATCAATACAGAGTGTTGTTCCATTCGAATGACATGAACTGGTACTTTTAACTTCCTCACATAACTCTCTAGAGGTCTTCTCAAAAAGTCTCTTTAACTGGCGTCATCTACCAGAACACTTTAAGGCATATGTCTTGTGAGCAATTAATGATGCTCTGGACATTTTGCAGAAGTGTACTACAAGCCTCATTGTCGAAAACAAATCACCACACTTGTTGTAGGGAGATTATGTGGATACACCTTTGTTTTATACCCCTTCTAACCTAACACCGGTAAAGATCGTTGAGTGCAATCATCTCACTCGCCATTAAATTTAACTTATCGTTTTTAAGCATCTCTTTCATCTTTCTTGATCCTTTTTAGGAATGATGACTGATTTCCACATTTCTCCAGGACCTTCATGAAGCTCTTGTACTGGCTCTAGAACATTCCCAGCAGGAAGTCCTTCCTTGTTTTCCCATCACATTTGTTGTATTCACTAAGGCAGCAGGAACATATCCACAAGTATGCAAATCAAGGAGGTGGTTAGGACAGCCTTGCAATATGCAGATTTTCTCATGGCACTTTAAGTAAAATGCAAAATTTAAAAATATATATACACATATATAAATATACAAATATCATGAATTATTATTCCAGTCCAGTTTCATCGGAAAACATGTTCATAACCTTGATCAGTGTGTGGCACTGACAGCAGCAGCAGCAGCAGCAGCAGCAAGCACTTCGTGGGCCAGCCCAGGCAATCACAGCAAGGTCCCGCAGGTCCCACTCTTGGGCTGCTGTCCGCCGTGTTGCCTTCTCTCTTCTAGTATCTTCTTGATATCCTTTATGTCATTAGCTAACCCATTGAATGTATTTCGGAGATTTGTATGAATGTCTTTGGTTACTTGTGCCAAATTCTGGTGACACAGAATTGTCTAGAAAGTTGCACATATTTAAAAAGTGTTTTTGCATGAGGAAGAACAGAAATGTCATTACTGCCGGGTGTTGAAAATAGATAGTGATTAGATTTTAAAATTTTAACTTATGTGTGAGACTAAAGCAAAAAATGTTTATTTGGTACAAAATTTATATTTTGACTACTGCATTTCCTAATATAACTTATGTAGACAGCTTAATTGAACACCTTAAGTACGTGGAACCTTGAGTAGGGCATGAGATTTTATTGGTTTGTCCAGAGTGATGCCCTGATAAATCCCAGAGTGATTTGAACAGTGAATAAAAAAGTATTTGCAAGGTCCCTTTGGGGAAATGGTGAGAAAGGGGGAAAATTCAACCTCCCCAAGTTGAATTCTTGATATTCTCACAAGCAGTGGGGACAACCCACTGCTATAGGCTGAGCCCCAAAGTCTTGGGGTTTGTTCAGTTGAAACTTAACCCCACAAAGAATAGGTCAAGCCTACTTAAAATTAGGCCTAAGAGTCACCCCCAAGAGAACCTCTTTTGTTGCTCAGATGTGGCCTCTCTCTCCAGCCAACATGTTTTAGTTTGCTAGCTGCTGGAATGCAATATACCAGAAATGGAATGGCTTTTAAAAGGGAGAATTTAATGAGTTGCTAATTTACAGTTCTAAGGCCAAGAAAATGTCCCAATTAAAACAAGTCTAAAGAAATGTCCAATCAAAGGCATCCAGGGAAAGATACCTTGGTTCAAGAAGGCCGATGAAGTTCAGGGTTTCTCTCTCAAGTGAGAAGGTGCTTGGCAAACACAGTCAGGGCTTCTCTCTCGGCTGGAAGGGCACATGGCGAATACGGCGTCATCTGCTAACTTTCTCTCCTGGCTTCTGGTTTCAAGAAGCTCCCCGGGAGGCGTCTTCCTTTTTTATCTCCAAAGGTCGCTGGCTGGTGGACTCTGCTTCATAGTGCCACTCTCTCTGAATCTCTCATTCTCCAAAATGTTTCCTTTTTTATAGGACTTCAGAAACTAATCAAGACCCACTCAAATGGGTGGAGACATGTTATCCCCTAATCCAGTTTAACAACCATTCTTAACTAAATCACATCAACCAGGGAGATGATCCAATCACAACCTCAAACATACAGTATTGAATAGAGATTATTCTAC
>PVIY010060909.1:0-11436 GCA_004026745.1 Myrmecophaga tridactyla | reverse complement strand
CTCATGATACCTGGTCACCCAGGGGATGGCCCAAAGAACACATGCTCCTGCCTAGGACGTCTGTGGATCAAGGGGGAGAAGGAACTCTGGCTCTCTTTCTTTTTTTTATTTAGTAGAGGTGAAGTTTACTTACAATTAACTGCTTTGAAGTGTACAATTCAGTGACCTTCACAATGTTGGGCAGCCACCACCCATCTCTAGTTTCAAAACTTTTTTTATCACTCCAGACCCATAAATAACCACTCCCCATCCTCCCTGCCCTCACCGAGCACTCATCAATTCTTCCTGAGAGCCAGGCACCATGCTGGGCCCTGAGGACCAAAGCAAGTCATTGTCAGACTCCCTACACCACAGGGAGACTGGCCAGCACTCATTGACCTTCTGGAAAGTGTTTTCAGGCAGTGCCTTCCCAGGCTGTTCCATCCTAGCTGGTTGTGCTCCCACAGAGCTGCCCCATCCGTCTTGCTTTGTAGACTGCAGGGCCACGGCTTTACCTCAAAGGTGGACACTTGCCCGTCCAGCTCAGGAGCAGTGAACTATCTGCTGGCAACTCTCCCAGCAGGAATGGAGAGACTGTATTTCAAATGTTTCCTCTAAAAAAAAAAATCATAAATATGAAGCACAATCCTGGTATTTCCCACACCTGTGCCTCCCTTTTATGGCCTGGGCAATTGACTCTCATTAGTGTGCTGAAGAAAAGCTGATGATGGAGTATAGGAGTGGCTCCAGGATTTCTGTAAGGAGGGGCCTGGGGGGTGGCATCTGGTCAGAAGTGGGGGCAGGGCCAGGGAAACTGTCCTGAGCCCCCTGTTTATTTGGTAGGTGCCAAAGGAGACTGTGGGAGGGTTAAGCCCTCTCCCGACTCTCCTAATTGAGTTTTTCTTCCATGACCAAAGCCAGCATTGGAGATCAGGAGAGCTGCGTTCCAGCTATAATTAGCTGGAAGACTTTTGTGCAACTCCAGAATTTTTCTCAGGATTCCCATCTGTGAAGTGGTTAGGTGGAACCAGATTCTTCTCTAAAGCCCCTCCAGTGATTCTAGGCCATGGAAGAAGAGAAATTGGAGATGTAGTCCCCAACCTCCAAAAGCAAATGATGGTTCAAACATAGCACCAATGGACAGACTGCATGAAACTACAAATGGTGAAAGTAATGGAAAACTCCTGCTTTTCTTCTCTACCCAGCGTCTATCACCTTGCCTTCTGGAAACAACCCCTACTTTCCATTTGGGCAAGTCACAAGTTTCTGATTCCAGGGAGGGAACCCATGACTTAAAATATATCCTGAGTCCGGCCACTTCTCACTATCTCTATCACAGGTTCCCTTGTCTCAGTCATCATAATCTGCCCCCACTTGCCCCTGCCCCTTGCTAAACAGCAGCAAGGAGATCGTTTTAATACATAACTCACAACATGTTTCTACCCTTCTCAAAAGCCACCAATGACTCTCTATCATGGTCAGAATAAGATTCCACCTCCTTCCAGTGGCCTCAGGGCACCATAATGTGGCCTCTGCCACTTCACCTCATCTTCCATTACTCTCTTCTTAGCCCCTACTAGTCTGGCCAGGGCCTTTGCACTTTCTCCCCTGCCTAGAATATTCTTCAGCCAGTTCTTCATGGACAAATGAGAGACCTCATTTCATTGCGGTGTCTACTTAAATGTCACCTCCTCACAGAGGCCTTCTCTGACCATCTTTCTAAAATAGCACTCCACTCTGACCCCACATCACCTTCTACTCCCATCATCTGCTTTGGGTTTGTTCATGTTTTTTTTTTTTTTTTTCATAGCTCTTATCATTTCCTGCCTTTGTATCACCTTATAGAGTGTACTTGTTTATTTTCTTTCTCTCCCACTGGTGTGGGCAAGGAGTAGGGGTTTTATTAGTCTTATGTTACTTCATCTCCAAATGCACACAAATACTTGGCATGCAGTAGGTGCTCAATAAACACTTGTTGCGTGAATAAAGTCAAAATGGGCATTTGGTGCCCAGCCACTTTAGTTGGTTCAGGCCTGGACACATGACTTCTTCACCTGGTGCGGGCAAAGTGAATCTCAAGACTTCACCTGGATGCTGAACCACAGGTGCAGATTTTCTTCTGCTGGCCTAAGGGTCAGAAGAGGGGGAAGCTGAGACTGCCAGGGCTGCCAGGAAGGAAAGGAAAATCCTGGTGGCATCCTCTGAACCCTGGATGAAGCCATGCCTGAAGCCAGATTCCTGTGTTTTTTCCAACTAATGTGATCCAACATTTCTTCAGCATTGTCTAGTTAATCCTCACACACCAAAGTAGTTCTTTTTTCTCATATTTTAGATGCCAAAATGAGGCTGAAAGAAAAGTTTAGTGACCAAGCCAAGTTCGCACAGTCAGCAAGGCCAGAGCAGGGTAGCCCTTCAGGTCTCCTGACCCCAACACTGTGCTGATCCCACACCCTCCTACACTGTTTCCCTGGGAAGGCAGCAGGCTTGCAGACACCACCCAGCCTGGAGAGGGGTAGGATTGGATTAGCGTAAAGGGAGAGTGACCTGTGGTCTGCCTTCTTTCTATTTAAACATAGCTTTTCTTCAAACCACTCTGCCTGCTCTTGCAAATGGCTATTACAAACCACTTCTGCTGCAAGTCCAGGAAAGGCAAGGCAGCCAAGGCCACAGATGTTCTCCAGCCTTAGTAACTGCTGAGTGTCCAGACGTGTCAGCTGGCATGGCTGAATGGGCTGTGTTTGGGACAGATGTTTCATCCTCATTGTCCATTGGCCTCAGCAGTAGGGAGTAGGATAAGATGTGAGGAAGCTCCTTATATGTTAAAGAGTGACAAATGTCCAGGCCTCAGCCCTCGCGGACTTCTCTCCCTTGAGATTCCCTGAGAAGGTTTTCTCTGGACTACTGGCACAGCCTCGGCTGCCTGGGCCACTGCCACCGGCCCTGCCCCAGCATGAACTTCATTTCTCTGATCTGGGTGAGAGAGGTGAATCCCAAGCCCAGTTCTTAGGCCTGAGGTCTTCCCAGCGCTGTCTGGTGAATGCCCTGGTGACCGTGCCCAAGAGTGAGCCTGTGAGAAAACATCTTAAATGTTCTCACTTATGGCTAAGGCAGCCAAATAGTGTCCAGGGAACAGAGAGCTGGAAGGCATGGAGGATGGCTGAGGCAGTGCCTGGGCTCTGCCAAACCCCCAGGCTGTTGGTCAGGGATGGTTGTCTCATGAGTTTTCTGCATTTATTCACGACCCACCAAAACTCCTCACTGGCCCCACCTCACAGGACACTTCTGTACCCAGACGCTCAAAGATTCCCTGCCAGGGTGGCAGCACCCCTCCCTACATGAGATTCTACCGAACAGGCACTGGGAAAGTACTGCGTCTGAGATCTGAATTCAACTAGTCAAGACAGGAAGATGGTTTCTAATCTAGATCCAAGTGTTCACTTCCTTGGACAGTTTGCAGAAATTTGGAGTATGAACAAAAAAACAGCAGTTTGTTTGCCTTTAGACAGAACATGCTAGGTTTGTCCTAAATGACCATGTAGCTCCGATCCTAAGGGTCAGGTCTTTCCCATAAACCATGGTTTTCAAGAAGAAAATGCATCAGAGCTACTGGGGGACTGGGCTCCAGCAGCAGCGATTTGGGTTCAGTGAGTCTGGGAGAGGATTACTGCATATGTCCCCCCACATCCCAAAGGCTTTAACACCATAGGCATAAAGGAAAGTTCTACACATACAGGGCAACTTGCAGTATGATATCAGCTGACAGGGAAGGCAACCTCCCCCGATAGTGTATCATCAGCCAACATGCAGCTGTCACACACTGCAGAGCTGAACTGAGCCGGGCACCAGCCCTTCTCCCTGTCTTCTTTACCCTCTCCTTCCCTGAAATCAGCAGCATTCTCCTCAGAATTTGTCTCTAGGATGGCCATGTTCGAACCACTGGGGAACAAAAGTGGCAACTGGCATCTACCTGGTGTGGTTTGTGGCCAGGTGAGCCAGGCAGGTGGCCAGGCTTTGGGGACGTCCTGCACACACACAGGTCTCTGTGCTTGGGTCACCCCCAGCCTGCAAATGGCCACCATCTGAAGCCAGAGGGACTCCACCCTCCAAAAGGGATGCCCACTTTGCCTCCCAAAGGGAACAGTTGGGCAAGTTGGCATCTTTGGGAGCAGCCTTGTCATGGCTCAGCAGGAAACCAGCCCTGAATTTATTCTAGACAAGGATCACGTCTCCCACCTGGGTTAGTGACTCAGAGCAAGCACCAGCATCTCCACTCTCGAAGGCTGTGCATGCCTCTCTGCAGCTGTCCTGGCACATGTGTGGCCATAATATTACTTCTGCTGCCAATACTAACAGCTGTCATTTTCTAAGCACTTATGTATCTGGCACCGTTCTGAACACGTCATATTATTAACTTAACCCCCATTACGACTGGATGAGGTAGGTACTAAAATTATCCACACTTTCTAGATGAGACAGCTGAGGCATGAGAAGGTAGAGGAACTTGCCTAACATCACTTGGCATGTGAGTGAAGGAAGGTGAACACACAGTCTGCCTCCAGGGTCCCCAGTAGACTGGACATGAGGATAGGGCCCCGGAACGGTCTGCAATTCAATCAGGTCAACATCTGGGACCCATCTAATTGGGGAAAGTTGTGACGAAGACTAACGGGATGTTTGGGGGTGTGTAGTCTGGGCACTCAGTGTCAAGGTTTTTGTGACAAATGACACAGATACAGGATGGGGGGCCATAAAAGCACCATCAGAGGTGTGGTTGGACCACAAACACCCGAAGAGCTTGGGGAACGCCAAGCTTCAACTGTTCACAGGCATGAGTTCCAATAATAAGAAAGGAAAACCAGAACTGAGTCCCCGAGCCAAATCATAGATGCCTTAAGCCAGGCCCTAGTCAGCAAGCTGGCGATCCCATCCAAGACAGCTGTTGTGCTCCCAGAGGACCCCTTGTTCCTTCAGCCCCGTCTCCCCTCAGCCCAGGTGTCTGTCCATCTCCAGAAGGCCCTTCTCTGTGCCAGGCTTTGTAGCTGCAGGGGGGACCCAAACAGCCTGCCTCATGAGATGGCAACTGGCATTGTCCTTGTGTGTGACTCAGAAGCACACCCTCATTTTAGGAAACACCTACCCTTTCCTTGCGTGTCTGCTTAGGAGAACCCTCCAGTGCAGAGCCCTGGGCAGGGAAATTAACCGAAAGCATTTTTAGGAGACACCACTCCTTCCGCTCCTGTCCCTCAGCGGTTCTGCTAGAATAAAAGGCAAAGGCTCGTGGGTGGGAAGCAGAGGACAGCAAAGAGAGGAGCGAGGAGGGGGGCCGTGGGAGTGTTCAGGGAGTGGGGGCAGAGGTGGTGGGGAGCGCCTGCTCCCAGGGGTGGCCGTACAGCAATTGGGAAAAAAGGCAGCCTGGCTAGTGGGACAAGGCAGGGTCGGCATAGGAGAAGAGGAGGAACATTTCTGGGAACCAGAGCAAGAAGGACCTGAGATGGAAATGGGTGGACCCGGCTGACTCAGCGAGGCGCCCAGAACTCAGGAAGGAACGCCCAGCCAGGGTCGTGTCCTGAGCCGGACAAGGCCAGGATCTGTACCACCCTGCAGATTCAAGCGCTCATCCGAGGCAGTGCTTACACCAGAACTGCCACCTACTGAGGAGGAGGGGGCGAGAGGAAAAAGGAGGGGAACATTTCTGAGGCCCTCTTCCAGGTGCAGGCAGCAAGGGAGGCTCCTGAGGCCCTATAATATGTACAGGGAGAGTGTACATGCAACACATTCCCTCTTCACACAAACACACTACACAAGCACACACTACACAACCACACACATATACCGAGTACCTGGCTATAACCCCTTCCTTGGGGCCCTGTCCAGGAACTGGGCCACAGTCTTATCATAAGGAACTTTAGAACGGCAGGAACTAAATCCCCTTGGATGGAGTCCAGTGAGGCCTTCTTGTTCCAACTTCTGTTTTCCAGTGAAGGCCGATAGTGAGGTTCCAGCTGATGTTGGAACCACAAAGTCAGACAATCCCTCACGGATCACTTAGTGCCTGAGGGAACCAGCAGGAACTACCCAAATCCCCAGTGAGCACAGTTGCCTCTTACTCATTCTTTCTGGGATGGAGACAAGGTCCGACCTCAACCCTGGAAGTTACAACAAATTCTATCGAGTGTGGAAATGGTACATAGTTATTATTCTTTAGAACCATATTAATAATCGGCCCCTCTTTTTTTAAAACTTTTTTTATTGTATAGTTTAACATATATATAAAGCAAAGAAATGAAAAAGCAATAGTTTTCAAAGCACTCTTCAACAGGTAGTTACAAGACAGATCCCAGAGTTTGTCGTGGGCTCCCGTTACCATCCTCTCAGATTTTTCCTTTAGCTGCTCCAGAATACAGGAGGCTAGACAGCTTAAATATTTTTTTATCATCACAATCGACTTTTTTCCCCTTCTTTTTTCATGAAAAATAACATATATACAAAAACGCAATAAATTTCCAAGCACAGCACCACAACTAGTTGTAGAACATGTTTCAGACTTTGACATGGGTTACAATTCTACAATTTTAGGTTTTTACTTCTAGCTGCTCTAAGATACTGGAGACTAAAAAGAGATATCATTTTAATGATTCAGCATTCATATTCATTTGTTAAATCCTATCTTCACTGTGTAACTCCACCATCACCTTTGATCTTTCCATCCCTCTCTTTAGAGTTGTTTGGCCTATGGCCATTCTAAATTTTTCATTTTAGAAGAGTCTGTCACTAATATGGGGTAGGGAGATGGAACTAGCTGATGTTCTGGAGCAGCTGGGTCCTCTAGGTTTCAAGACTTATCTGGACCAGGGTCCCATCTGAGGTTGTAGGTTTCTGGAAAATTACTCTAGTGCCTGGAACCCTTGTGGAATCTTATATATTGCCCTCGGTGTTCTATAGGATTGGCTGGAATGGTCCTGGTTAGGGGTTGGCAGGTTATGATAGGCAGCAAGGTCTAACTGAAGTTTGGGTAAGAGCAACCTCCAGAGTAGCCTCTCAACTCTATTTGAACTCTCTCTGCCACTGATACTTCATTAGACTTCTTTTCCCCCTTTTAGTCAGGATGGAATTGTTGAGCCCATGATAATAATCAGCCCCTCTTTATGACTACTTAAAGCATCCCTTTGGTTGGAATTTCATTGTTTTAGATTTAACACAACTCCTTTCTCAGATTCTCTCTCATACACACCAGAGTTGATTTATAGAGGGAGACAAGCTGCTTGGATTATATTTGCAGGGGGTGAAATTTCTACTGGGAGGCAAGTGGGGCATTTAGGGTGTTCGTGAACAGAAAAAGATAAAACACACAGCAATTCAGAGGAATTGACCTAAATGTCTTGGAGGGCACCTAATCTTGGAATGCGACCAATCTGTACCCATCTAACCCTCTATCTGGTGGGGTTAGGGGTTGAGGGAACTCAGTGCCTGGGCTGGGTCTTGTTCTACCAAAGTCCTGAGTCTGCCTAAAGCTTGGAGGCCTTTGGATTTGTCAGTCTCTCCAGTGTCAGGCCAAGTCTCTACTCAGCCTTTCAGGACTACAGATATGAGAAAGGAGAAGAAGATGGAGGTGGCTTGAGAGGGAAGAAGAGGATGTTTGCAGACCAACCTCGCCAATATGACCTCAGGAGTCCCCGCTGAGCCTGTTGGGGATGGATTTTGTGATTCTCAGAGCCAAGTTCCCCCAAAGCCTCAAGTTCTCAGCAATCAATGCAAAACTCCTCCTGGAAGGGGCTCCAACTTGCAGGTTCCACCTAAAATTGTCCAAAGAGGTAGACCTACTTATAGACAACTGTAAATACGGACCCCAGTGTCCTTCTCAAGAAAGGAATTTATTTAAAGTCTTGGGTTTCCCTACTTTATGCAAATTTTGCATTATACTTCATATTTATGTTTAATGTAAAAATAATAATTTACAAGTTAAATTATTTAACTTTCCCCCATGAGTATGCAAATTAAGACTCTCTAGAAAGATGGCTGCTATTTATTATTCCCTAAATATAGGAGTTAATTCATTAAGTGTGAGCCAATCCTATCAATTATTTCCTTAACTAGAATTATACAACTTTCACTACTATTTATTCACAGTGGAACACTGGATTGGACACAGCGCTAAATGCTTTACATATATTCTTTTTTTCCACTTTTTTTTTTCAGATATAATTTATACATCATACAATTCACCTATTTAAAGTATAAGTTCAGCGGCTTTTAGCGAATTCACCAGGCTGCACCACCGTCACCACTAACAAATTCCAGGACATTCTCATCACCCCAAAACAATGTACCCACTAACAGTCCCCATCTCCCCTCCCCAGCCCTTAGCAACCACTAGTCTACTTTCTAACTCTGTATACGTGTATGCTTTGAGATAATCCTAAATAACAACTTTGTGTAGGATGAGAAAGCTAAAGCTCCAAGTTCACACTAAGTCACAGAGCTAGTAAGTGGCTGGACCGGGATTTAAACCCAGATGTATTTGACTCCAGAGCCTGTGCTCTTAGCCACTCCCTCGCTTTCTCCACCTTACCCACCTCCAGGTGCCCAGGTTCAACCTGAAAACATCTGAGTACTGGGCACTCACTCCCTAATTCCATGGAGACAGGTCACGTGCTGCTACACAGTTGATACTCTGTACACAGCTGGGGGTTAAACCATCCCTTCTTTGCCGGCCTTTAGGACCAGATCTACCCTAGATCGGCCCAGACACTGGGATCTACCGGCAGGGCAGGGCAGGGCCTGTGCTGGGAGAAAAGATCCCTGGCTCAGAATAAGGATGGGACAAGGTGCCCGGAGGCTGGAGAGCAAGGGGATGCTCAGGGGAAAGCAGGGGGACACGAGGAATCACACTAGCCTACTTCAGGTCTCTAGGTAAAATCCATCCTGTTCAGAACCACCCCAAGCACTCTCACCGCCCAGGACAAAGACTGGCATCCCTGGTCTTTTATTTGGGGAAAAAAATCAAACCCACATGGATCTTTTAATAATCAGTAAATGTGTCCAGGACAGCAAAAGCAGCAGATTTGGGATGACAGAGGATAGCTCCTCGCAGCTTTAGATGTCAAACAGCCTCAGCCATTCAGCCTCATCAGTGAAAGAATGAATTTTTGCAGGCTGTTGACTCTCAAGTGAACTGTACCTTCCGCCAGGGCAAAGATGAGTGTTCTCGAAGGCAGCATCATTTAAGTTAGTGCCTCTGACGCTAATCCCGGATGCCTCGCGTGGCTTTGCCTAGTGGGTGCCCTCCGCCTCCCTGGGGGCTTCTCCTCCTGCACTGTTGCCTGGGGGAGCAGGAGAGACGATGCCTTTCAGCTCTGACCTTTCTGCTAAGAAATCTCTCAGTTGATCAGTTCCTGATATGTTTAATGTGGTATTTGCAGGGAGGATGACCTTCATTTAACGGTAAGGTCAAGTGCACCTTTGGGGGCAGGAGTAGAGAGACACCATCAGAGTGACAAGGAGACGGTCAGATAAGGGGAAGCACAGCTCTCCCCCCAGGTGTTGTCCGAATCAAAAAAGATTGAAAAAAGTTCTCTAAGGCAATGAATGGCCAGCTTTCCAACACTGAAGGGGAAGTAAGTCACCTGCTTGCTCACCAGCAAAGCTTCTTATATACTCGATAAATAAGAGCAAAGGGTAAAGGAAGGTAAGACCTGGCTGCGTTGGAGCTCACTTTGCTGAGCCCTTGGGAGGAACTGAGGTACTTAATCTAATTCAGCTGGTAAAAGGCATGGATTTTAGCCATCTGTCCAGAAGCTTCCCACCTATTCTAAAGAAACCAAGGTTCCAAAAGATTTCCGAGGGCCCTGAGAAAGAGCAAGAAATAGAAAGGACCACAAAGTACAGCTGCCAATGACATGATTTGCATGTGCCTATAAAAGCCAGGCTGTCAGAGCATTCTCAAGGAAGACAGGATACTTCTAAATTCTGGAGCAGGAGGCAGAAGAGTATTTACAGGCCGAGAGATGCAACTTCTCGGAGCCTTCGTTTCCTCCCGTCAGTTCTCGGTTGGTTCAGTGCCACCTTTGTATGAGGCTGTAACTGTTTCCATAGATGCCCAAGATGCCACAGCCCTGTCTAATAGAACGTTCTGCAATGATAGAAATGTTTGCTGTACTATTCAATAGCCACGTGTGGCTACTGAGCCCGAGAGGTAGCTAGTACAACTTAGGAACTGAATTTTTTAATTTAGCCAATTTTAATTTAAATTTAAATAGCCACATGTGGCTACTGGCTACCATAAAGGGCAGTGAGCACAGCAGCATCAGACTGTAGCCTCCTGAAGGTTGAGACGAATTTTTGCCTCCATATTTCCCCACAGCCTTGAGTCAAGTCTGGGTCCCCCACAAATGCATCCGACTGACTGACAAACTGCCTCTGACAAACTGGCTGAGTGACCCCAGTTTGCAGAGAATCAAAAATAGACCTGCTCAGTGAAGGCGAAATAACTGACCCCTCACGGCTGTGTGGCATGATGAATAAACATGGCATTAGCCTGGGTGAGGAGAGTGAGTGCCACTTGCTCCACTCACTGCAGCAGCGGATTGCTTTATTATTCAAGGTCATTTTCGAGTCTGTCCTTGCTTGCGTTTGCATGTGTGCTGGTCAGTTTTTGTGACATAAGAACGGCCCTGGCAGGGTAAAGAGGACCTGCTCGCTCACCATATTCCCAGCTCCTGGCCCTGCCTTCCAAGCAGATGGCCTCTGTTCTTGTCCCCTGCTTATGTGGGGCACTTGCTGAAATGACACAGACTTGGAGAGAGGAGGGGAAAAAACGACTCTAGGAAGGGAGCAGACAGAATGTCTTCTCAGTTGACAGCTGAGAGGCCCGCCTCTCTAACGTTGTGTTCAGGCAACGCCACACCA
Source organism: Myrmecophaga tridactyla (assembly GCA_004026745.1). NCBI lineage: Eukaryota > Metazoa > Chordata > Mammalia > Pilosa > Myrmecophagidae > Myrmecophaga > Myrmecophaga tridactyla. The sequence goes on along the minus strand of PVIY010060909.1, from coordinate 552 downwards.
CCACACTCTGCCTCTCAGAGTAACAAGAGCCCCCCAAGAGAGGCCCTTCTTCTCTGCCTCTCAGAGTAACAAGAGCCCCCCATGAGAGGCCCTTCTTCTCGGGGCACTGAACATTTCTGTGGGTGCCCTTACCTCTCTCGAAAGCAGAGGACTCCTTGGCATCCTAAGGTAGATGTGATGCCTTCCCCCATTAGCGCCTAGATGATCAGAACTCTGCCATCTTTAAATTGGATCCAGAGGAATTCGATTTGTGGGCTCTCTACTGGGAGGGGGAGTAGCTGGTTTATGGAACTCCCCTGCTTCTGAACTGAGGTATCCAGCTCAGTCCCTGAGACACCGTGGCCTCTTCTCCCAGTATTCCTTACGTCTGTGCACCACCTAGAGGCGGCTGTCCTAAATTCAGACTCAGCTCCAACCACCACCTTGTCTTTCTCTCTCATTTTCCCCAAGTCAAACAAGACACCTCAGAAACTCCGTTAGGCTGCGGAGACTTTTGCTTCCCCCCCCCCCCCCCCGTCAATGCTGGCTTTCTGTGACCCCAAATGGTGCGCT
>PVIY010060908.1:0-11439 GCA_004026745.1 Myrmecophaga tridactyla | reverse complement strand
GAGGGGACGTGAGGGCAGGAGAGAGATGACATAGCAGGAAAGGGCACAGAAGAGGAGACATGGGGCATGGAAGACAACCTCCTCTGGGAGCAGCAGAGCCAGGCAAATGACCAGTTCCCTCCCTCACGGAAAGCAGTGCCAAACTCCCTTGAGAGGTATTTCTACCAGTATGCAAAGGGGAGGTGAGCAGGGGAGTGTGAAGATGCAGGATTCTAACAAAGGATCCACATTCCCCACAGTATCTCCCGTGGCAGTGCTCTTGTCCGCAGCCCCAGGGGACTGGTCAGCATTTCAGGAATGCTCTGAACACTGGACTAGGACCAGACTAGGGCCAGGAGACTCGGGTTTGCGTTCACACTCCTTCCATGTGACCTTTGGTACATCATGTGCCGTCCTTGGAGCTGTTTCAGGAAATACGAAACAAAGGGTGTAAACCAAATGCCCCCCTAAGGGCCTTTCTGGTTTGGACATCCCATGGCTCCGGACTGCATAAGAAACAGTCCAGTCATTCATTTTATTTATCAAGCAGTCACTGAACATATTCTCTGAGCAAAGCACAGCGTTAGGACTGAAAGGAGTCTGGATGTGGAATGGGGGAGGAGAAACAGTCTTTACCGAGCACTTAATATCTGTCAGGCACTCAGCTATAAACATACCCTACTATTTGTAATTTCTCATGACAGTCCTGGGACAAACAGACAACAAATCTGAGGTTCAGAAATGTTCAGGTCGTTTGCTTAAGATCACACCATGCTAAGAGGTTGAGTTGAAATTTTAACCTAATTTACCCCACCACACTCCATCTTCTTTCTAAGAGAAAAGCATCTTTGCGTTCAAAGAACTCACAATCTAGTGAGCGTCTGAGTGACACAACTAACCGCAAAGGGGAGCAGGAGGCGGGGCAGAGCAGTGCCTGATTAACCCAACTGAGAGATGGTGAAAGCCAGCAATTGAATCTGCCTTGAACTTGCCTCTGACTCTGAGTTCAGAACCAAGGGGGAAGAAGGGAAGGAGCAGCATTTCGGGTAAAGGAAACTGCACAAAGGCATGCATGGAGGGGGAGAGAGTTCACGGCCATTTGGGAAAAAGCAAGGGGTTGCTGGAACAAGGGGGTCTACAGATCAGCCTAGGAGACCAGCTTGGAAATACGGGTGGGGCCAGGCAGCAAGGAGTCTTAGATGTCCAATTAAGGGATGGGCAGTAAAAATGGGTATCCCGAGGCCTAGGCCAGCTCCCCGCCCTTCCTCTACTGGGTCATGAAGAAAACTTCAGGGCTGGGAGAAGCTCAGCCAGCTGGAGACCACGTCCCTTTGCGCAGAGACCTGGCTCCTCTTCTAGGCTTTAAGAGCAGACGGTGCAAAGCGCTGCTGGCATCGGGGCCAGACGGTTGCAGGTTCCCAAGTACAGGGCCGGCTTCTGAAGGATCTCTGCAGCCTTCAGTGCCTAACATGGGAGGTGCTCAAAACATACTCCCCCAGTTTTTCTCTGACTAACAAAATGGAATCATCTCCCCATCTCTTTTCTCTCTCTGCCTGAGTCTCTGGTCAGGTTTCCGCTAAGAAGACTGAGGGGTGGAGGGAAGGGGCCGGTTGCACAATTAAGAGGCCCACTGGGGACGGCTTGCTAGCCAATGATTCATGCGGATTCCAGGTCAAGTTAGAGTGTGGAACGGGGGCCGCTTCCCCCTGCCTTCCACCCCATTCCATCCTGCTTGCCATCAGAGCCGGCCACGGGGCCCAAAAGACGCGTCCACACGCGTGTGGCGAAACGCAGCCCTCCAACCGCGTGCTCTCACTAGAGTGACCCCAGCTCACCCTTGGGCAGCCAGCACTGCAGCTTTCGATCAGGAGCTTTTCTGTCTTTGGTGAAATGACAGGACATCCTGGGGGAAGAATGGGAGCGAAGGAGCAGAGGGAAAGGACCAGGATCAGAGAAGCAGGCTCAGGTCTCTCGTGCCGCAAGTGGCTGGGAGAGCAGCCACAAAGAACAGGCAGACCCCCTGGGAGAAGTAAGAGTTCCTAACAGCCTGGTGTGACCCAGTTCCCCAGAACCTCTTCCCCTCTGCCAGACAAGCCTGGGAGGGAGCACTGCGGGATGGGGACACATTCCCTTGTCACAGCAAAGGTGCCCCCACAGGGCAGCTGCAGGCCCTGGGCCTTACAAGGCCCAAACTCACACTGCTCCTGACACCTGGAATTCCTTTTACCTTCTCCCTGCCCTGGTCATGAGCCCAGCCATCCCCGAAGGCCCAGCCCAGAAGCTGCTCCTCCTCCACAAAGCCTTTCTTGGTTCCCCAGGCAGAGGGTTTTCTTCTGGACTCCAGGCTCTGTGCTCCCACCACTTTTTCTGGCTCCATGTTGCTGTTCTGGGCTGCCCCGCGGGGACGGGGTCTGGGGTTGACCTTTGGGTTTGAAGCTGACTTGCTCTCTTTCTCAGCCAGGCACTGAGTGGGGTATTTGGTGAATCCTTGCTAAAAGGACAGATAGCGGGCTGGAATACCGGAAGCAGAGGTGAGGGAATGACGATGTTGAGGAAGAGGAGGATGACAAACATGAAGACAAAGTTTCTAAATTCCCCTCCTGGAGTCGCCCCCCACCCCCATCACTCCAGCTGCAGGAAGCCTGACAAATGGCATTTGGTTGCCCGGCAAGGGAGGGGCAGAGAACAAAGCAATGAGGCTCTAACCATTCAAGATTCTGGAATCCTGGCTCCCTGGGGAGTTCCCTCAGCAAGAAAAGGAGGAACTGGGAAGAAAAGGGGAGGATGTTTCCTGACCCCTAGGGTCTCACATTATTCTTCAGCAAATCCCTTCACTGCACAGAGCCAAATCCTTGAAAAACAAAAACGTCCTCCCAACACACACACACACACACACAGCAATACCAGGATGGTAGCCAGGGGCTTCCTAGGGGAGCGCTGTCCTGTCCCAGAACCCCTAAACTGTCCCAGCAGGTCAGCCGGCTTGGATTGGCCCCACCAGGGGAGGTGTTCTCTAGGCCGCCCTCCTCCAGAGGCCGGAGCAGTGGGGAGGGAGAAACTGCCCTGCTGGTCCTTTTCCCAGGAGTCCTGGAAACTGCAGCCACCACCCCTTGGATTTGACTATGGGCAGCCAGCAAGGAGGCCAATCTTGGAAAAACCTCACCCTGGGGCACTGCCCAGCCCTTCACCGGGTCTGCATTCGGAGGTCAGGCTCTGAGGACGACGGCCTCTGCCTTTCGGCTCTGCAGCGGCTGCCAGCCCACCAGGTGCTGTTTCGGTTGCCAGGGCCAAAGGAAAAGAAATGCTTGCCCCAGTGGCAGACACCAGGAAGGTATAAGGTCCCCACACACATGCTGCATCCCAGTTTACAAAGTCCTTTACCCAGCTGTAGCCCAAGGGTCACAGCTGAGCCCAGGGTAGTAGCTGGGAGGTGGGACCCCTCATTCCCCTGCCGCTGTCTGCATGAGGTGCTGTGCCTGAGGGCATCTGAGTTTGACCAGAGGATGATAAAAACCCTGGAGGCTCGGGAAAGGGAGGACGTGAGCTCAGGTCAGCTACTGTTCCCAGAAAACCGGTCTGACCCGGAAGTGAAAGCCAAAGCTGGTTTTGGTTTTTTTTTTTCATAGGCTGTATGGTGGGGTCACATTTCATTCTTTTTCCATGTGAGAATCCCGTTATTGCAGCACCATTTGTTGAATTCCTTTGTGTGGGGAAGTGCATGGGTCAGGAATCGAACCCTCGTCACCCACATTCAAAGCAGTTTTTGAAAAAGACTGTGACACTTGGAGCACACGTCGTCCTGTGCGGGGGGCCAAGGGATAAAATGTAGGGGTGGTTTTAAAACACGCCTGCAAATTCATTGACATTTCTCCCATCTAGACGTGGACGTGACACTGACTTCCGAAGCTAGGCCATTCAGAGGTCAGGCATCTTCTGCCTGGTGGGACGCTTGCTCCTGGAGCTCTGTTGTCACGTATGAAGCCCACCGAGAGGCCACCATGCTGTGAGGCAGCCCCAGCCACACGGAGATGTCATGCGTGTCAGGGCCTGGTCGACAGTTCCCGATGAGCCCAGCCTCCACGTCATCCCAGTCCGGGCACCAGACACATGAGTGAAGAACCTTCCAGCTGATTCCAGCCCCAGCTGCCCAAGTCACCACCAGGCATTTGAATCTTCTCAGCCAGGGCCCCAAGCCCTGTGGAGGAGAGATGATCTACCCTCCTCGTGCTGTCCAGATGCCTGACCCACAGAATCCATAAACTAAAGAAATTGGGTGTTGCTTTATACCGCAGGGTGTGGGGGTGGGCAGTCATGCAATTAAAGATACTAGAACAGGGTTTTACTCCATTTCTTCCAGGAACACAGTGGAACTTTGGCGGCACCATGATGACAGAGGGGAACTTGGCACCGTTTGGATCCCATGGGGTTTTATGACTGGGAATCCAGAGGATGGCACCCTGGGCAGACAGATTCTCCCAGAGAGCACTGGGAAGCAGTTACGGTAACAAGGGCACTGCCCTCCAAATGGTTTGTGGGCTGCATGCTCTGAGCTATGGGTCTGGTGGAACTTGAATAAATGAGCAAAGAGATCTATTTCCTAACAAGATCTTGTTTATACCCATTAGCAGATGAGCCTGGGGACCCAGGGGTTGCATAAGCTGTCTCAAAAGAGCCTTTGACCAACCCTGTAAACAGGCAAAGGAAGGGGGAGGCAGGAATAAAAATGAACATTCACTAATCTATGACTAGGTCAGGCACTGTATTAGGCCCTTTTCTTCCCAGATCCACTGAATCTTCACCATTATCAACCTCCTTTCACAGCCAAGGATGCAGGAGACTCCAGGAGGTAACTTGTTCAAGGTAATCTGGCAGATAAAGGAGGAACTGGGTCTCGGGTCTCAACCCAGGCCTTCTGGCTCGAAGTCACAAACCTAGTTCTTTGGAAGAAGCTGTCAGACTCTTGTAGAGCTGCCACTATACTTCCATACCTAGGCAGAGAAAGCAAATGCCCACCCTGGGCTAAAGTTGGGGGATTGTGCCTGCCAGATCATGGGCCATTTTGCAGTCCCCAAGGGGTAATGTGAATCTGTCTGGAATTTTTGTATAATCTCCTTAGGAAATTAAAATAAAGAATCTTATTTCAAATACAAGGCTGAGTCCTTTCAAATACTTCCCTTTGGAAATATGTGATCATCTAACTAATATCTGGTCCCCGCTAGATTTAAGTTCTACAAGGGAGCCTTGTGTCTGCTTTATCTACCAACATATTCCCAGCACTTAGCAGCACAAAGCAGTTACTTGATAAACAGTGATTGGGGGCAGGGGGTGAATGAATTAATGAATCAATGCAAGGGAGGGTTTGAGGATCTGGTCCAAACTCAGGTACAGAACAGTTTTCCTCCCCACCAGCCATGTTTCTCTGAACCTCATTTCAGCCCACCCCCAATAGCCCCCAGAGCTTTCCAGGTACTTCTAAGCACATCCTATAGCCCTGAGTAGTGGAGCTTCTGCTGTGCCACCCAGATCCCCCTTCAGTGAAAGACTCGCCCCTGTTGCTGGGAAGCTGCAGAGTAACGTCTTACTGGAGGCCACACCCTTTCCCGAGTGTGGAAGGGGAATTGTCAAGCCTGGCTATTTCCATTCATCTTGGGACAACTTTGAAGGCCAATGCTCCCAGCAGGGTCAGCTGAGGCTGTCGTTGGGCCTGCACCACGGCTCACTTTCTACCTCGGCCCACTCTGGCTTCTTCTTCCCTCCACTGGTGCTAACCTCAAGAGCTCTCCTTAATTAACAACCAGCTCATGAAACCCCATCTCAGAAGCACTCACTTCTGCAACCCACCCCACCCCCGGCCCCTGTAGAAGCCTTTAGCATGTCCTGCTATCACACAAACTCTGCACTTTATATCCAGTCTCCACATGAGTGTCACCTTCTCCAGGAAGCCTCCCCTGATCACCTCCTTGCCCAGTGCTCTCATCTCATGCTTCTTATATCACATCACCACCGAGTATGCAATGATACCTTGTCCTGCTTTTAATTGCCTCATACAGTAGTCTTGTCTTTCCAACTGGATTGGAAATCCCCTGGGGGCAGGGATCAGGACAGACTTTTAATGTTTCCCCCTTCCCTTATCACACCCTTACCCCTTTGACCATGGGGCCTAACAAAATGTACTAACCCCAAGGCTGGCTGATGGATTTTGAATAAATGAGTAAAGGGTTTGTTTCCTAATCCCCTGACTCTGCTAGGCAATGTCCAATTAACACTATCCCACTCTTCCCCAGCATGATATAATGGAAAGAATGTGCATTTTAGGGTCAGCAACATAGGAACTTGAATCGCTGGCCCAGCTGTGTGACCTTGGGGACATAATCTTAACTCATTTGTAAAACTGAGATAAATTATAATATCAACCTCCCTAGGCTCTTGTAAAGAATAAATGAAACTCAGTTGATGGTCAAGAAATACGCATGCCCTTTCTTTCCATCTCCAAAGCCCCTCTCATCTTTCCTTCCTCTTGCCTGGGCCAGGCCTTGAGATGTGATTCTGTTCAGAGCAGGGACTTCCAGTGCAGAGAAGGGACAAGGTGGCCTTGTCCTTGGCTCCCACATCCCCGAGGAGCCCTGACCTCTGTGGAACCCCAAGCATGAACAGCCCCGTAGACTCTTCTCCCTATTTTAGATGCCAAACAAAATATTTCCATGAAGAGGAAAGGTGATCTCAGAGACCCGGAGTGGGGAACTTCCTCTGCCTCAAGCCCTCTCACCTCCACCCTGGGACCCTTTGCTAACCGCCCCCAACCCCTGCTCCAAAAACCCAATATATGCCCCTATCCTAGCTAGTCAAGAAGGCCAGGAGAGACTCAGGACATTTGGGGAATGTTCCTTCTTGCAATTCCCTCCAGCTTGGGATGCCAAGGCACTGCTCAGCTGGCTCACCCCTTCCCAGCTCTGAACCAATCAAATGAATGGAGGATTCAAAATTTAACCCTGCAAAGGATAGGTCAAGCCTACTTAAAATTTAGGCCTAAGAGTCACCCCTGAGAGAACCTCTTTTGTTGCTCAGATGTGGCCTCTCTCTCTCCAGCCAGCACAACAAGCAAACTCACCATCCTTCCCCTGTCTACATGGGACATGACTCCCAGGGGTGTGGACCTTCCTGGCAACGTGGGACAGAAATCCTGGAATGAGCTGAGACTCAGCATCAAGGGATTGAGAAAATCTTCTCGACCAAAAGGGGGAAGAGTGAAATGAGACAAAGTGTCAATGGCTGAGAGATTCCAAACAGAGTCGAGAGGTTATCCTGGAGGTTACTCTTACGCATTAAGTAGATATCACCTTGTTATTCAAGGTGTAATGGAGAGGCTGGAGGGAACTGCCTGAAAATGTAGAGCTGTGTCCCAGTAGCTATGTTTCTTGATGATGATTGAATAATGATAGAGCTTTCACAATGTGACTGTGTGGTTGTGAAAACCTTGTGTCTGATGCTCCTTTTATCTACCATGTCAACAGATGAGTAGAACATATGGAATAAAAATAAGTAATATGGGGAACAAATGTTAAAATAAATTTAGTTTGAAATGCTAGTAATAAATGAAAGCGAGGGGTAAGGGGTATGGTATGTATAATCTTTTTTTTTCTGTTATTGTTTTATTTCTTTTTCGGTTGTCTTTTTATTTCTTTTTCTGAATTGATGCAAATGTTCTAAGAAATGATGGACATGCAACTATGTGATGATATTGAGAATTATTGATTATATACGTAGAACGGAATGATATGTTAATGTTTTTGTTTGTTCTTAATTTTTTAAATTAATAAATAAACAAATTTTTAAAAAATGAATGAAGGATTCATCGAGTACTTATAAAATGCCCTGCATTTTCAAGGGATGATGGAAATGCTTTCCATACTCATCCTTCCGTGCTTAAGAAACTTACCCTGTATCTGGAGCTATCAGAGGCTGACTAGAGATATCTAGGGAAACATAACTCTATGTTCAATTATGTTCCAGATTTTCCTGTTTGTCCCAGTTTCAGATATTCTGCTCCACGGTACAGTGAGCTATCAAAACAATCCTCATCATTTCGGAGTTTTTATATCCAAACAGTATTTTCCCCATGGCCTGCATTTTCCATCTAGAACTCCAAAGCAGTTCTACATTCATGGACTCCTAGAGCTGGAAGGGCCTGGCGCATTGCACTGTTAGATTTGAGGCCCCAGCCCCATGCTTGCCCTCTGGATGGCAGGTGATACGGCTGACCCCTGCCTCCCCAGTAACCCCTCGCCTTCTGTTGAGCGCACCTTCTCAAACCCCTCTGAGGTCTCAGGACACAGCCATTCCTCTCTGCACTCTATGCCAGCTCCAGGCACCGAAATAACCTGGGAGCTTTGAATAAATGCTGGTGTCTGGACCCACCCCAGATATTCCGATTTCACTGCCTGGAGGCATCAGGGGCTGAGACCCACCGTCCTGTTTCTTTTCCCTGCCTGAGGTCATCCACACGCAGGGATTTAAATGTCATGCCAGGTCGATGACTCCAAGACTCTCTTCTGAGACCCCTCCCTCGGGATTCTCTCAGATATCTTGGACCTAATTGTACCCACACCTGAACTACTAATCTGCCTCTCTTGCCCCCACCTGCTTCTCTAAACGGGAACTTCATCCACTCAGCTGCTCATCCCACAAACCTGAGAGCCATCCGTGAGTCCTCCCTACTTTTCTCCCCCAATTCTCCCCTCATTTTTCAATCTCAGAGAATGTGCATTTTCCAAAGAACTTTCACACAGTGATAATCACGGTGCACATAAAGTTTTGCATCCTGATAGTTCCATCTAGCAGGAACATCTTTTCTGCATTGCCATATCATCTTGGTATTATAATTTTTAACGGCTGCAGAATGATCCATTGAATAAATGCTTCCTAATTTATTCAGCCAGTTCCATATTGTTAAGCCTTTATTTTGCTTCCAATTTTTGGTTGTTATAAATAGTGCCGTTGATGAGCGCCTTGATGCATAGAGCCTTTCCCTGTGTTTGGATTATTTCCTTTGGACGGATTCCCAGAAGTGGGATTATTAGGTCACGGGTTATGGACATTTTTATGGCTTGTGATGTATGCTGCCAAATTGCTCTCTAAAAGAGTGATACTACTTTACTTTATGTGTCTTTGATAATGGCTTATAAAACTTCAGAACATACCACAGGACCTTAACAGTGCTGGGCAGCTAGGGGTTTAGAGTTTCTCTTGCTCCTTTTAAAGGATTTCTTAAAAGTTTTCTTAATTTTCTCCTAATTATCAAAGTCACAGATGCACAATATAAAAAAAGCAAATACAGTAAAGTATAAAAAATAAAATAAAACCACCAGTTATCCCACCTTTCCATAGGCTCTCAGAAGACATGCTTCTGATTGTCAGAATGCTAACATCAGGAATTTGGGATGGATTTACAAAGAAACAGAGATGCTTATTGCTAAATACAACTCATCTGTATTGAGAACCCTGGCGTTTCCACAGTAGACCCCTGGGGAGGACACACACTTATTCTAGCCACACCCTAGGATTAAAAATCCCCTTGGGACTTGCATTCTTAGGGACATCCACAGGGCTGGGCCATCTTGACCTGTGTGAATAGAATTCATTTCCTCAGCTATAACCCAAAATTTTAGGTGAAAACTTGGTAAACTCAAGCTGGGGGAAACCGTTCAGGTTTCCACATGGGAGCTGGCCACGCAGGGCCACTCTGATTTTCTATGCCACCTGGGAAGTCAGGACGGAAAGCTTCTCTCAAGAAGGTCTTGAAGTGTTCTGGGCAATGACAGGGGCCCTGAAATGCAGGTTGAGGGCAGGAGGCACCCAGGGCGACTGCATGGAAGAGATGATGAGGAGGAGGAGGTCAGCTCATGGACACTGAGGACCTACCAGGCGCCAGGCTGTGCTAAGCGAGGACCACATGTTACATACGCGGGTGTGCCAACATCTCTATGGGGTTAACTGCCCCTAGCATCCCCACTTCCAGAGGAAGTTCAGGACTTGTCTGGCATCTACAGCCAGAGGGAGGGAAGGGCCAGGATTCCACCCCCGTCAGTCTGACTCCCCAGCCTGGGTGCTTATTCTGTTTCTCATGTGTGCACATGATCTATTATGGGCTCCCCGAGGAGCCCGGCAGCCCTTGTAAATTCCGGGGCACTTCTTCCCTCCTCCCGTGTTCTGTCCACCTGGACCCCGTAACTCCAGGTCCAGCATTCCCGTCAACCGAACTGCCCCAAGAAAAGCAGATCTTCTGACATGTGCCAGACCTTGCACGGTTCCTGCCGCCCATTCTCCATGAAGGCTCTTCCTTAATCAACAAGCATGCTTTGTCTTACTAGGTTATGATTATTTGAAGGTTGCAGGTTAACTTTCACTCATCTGCACGTTCAGTTCATTCATTCATCTGGCTGGCTACCCAGTCACCCAGCAGCTACGTTAGTAAGCCCCGAGCGGAACGAGGCACAGGGTCAGCCCTGGGAGCTGGATGGCGAGCAGAGCATTGCAGACAATGCTGCACCCTGACCCGCTTCTCTCTCCCTCTTGTACCCCCCAACGCTGCAACCACGTCCCACACCTCCTATCCTAACGGGCCTTCGACAAACCCCTCCTTGGGCAGCGGGCTTGTTAACACCTTCCCGCTCAGGGGCAACAGATGGTGTCAAGACAAGGTGGCAGCAGTTTCTAAGCAAAAGATGGCAAAGCCAGAATGTCCCCTCCCTGAAAAATAAAATTAGGCGTGGCCCGGCCATGGAAACAAGCATGTGTTTGCAAGATCCGGATAAGCACTCCCTCTTTGCTCAGGAATACAGGCGTGCTTCCATGAAACATGTCTATTGAAAAAAGAGGAATGAAAAAATAATTAAAATGAAATAAAAGAAAAAAAATAAATTAAAAAGAGGAATGGTTTCTTGGTGTCCTCAGAGAGGCTGACCGTGGGTGCTCTTTGTCCCACTAAAACCTCCCGTCACCGAAGCAGCCACCTCACACCTGCCTCCCTATCCCAGGGGGACAGTAAAAGGGACACTGGTGACCACGGAGCTTACAGCTCCAATCAATGAGAGATGACAGGCTCACGCAACAGTGCTTTCTGCTGCTCTTTCTCTTAGTGGTTTCAAATGTCCCCGTCAAGGTGAATTAAAACATCGAGGTAAAATATGGGGTGGGGTGGCTGGGAAGCCCCTTATTTGAGCAGGTCCGAATATGCTCCCTGCTTCCCACCTGCTCCCTCACAGACTTTAAAAAAGTGACGTTAAAAAAAAAAAGCAAAAGACAACCCTAAAATATATTATTTTTGTAATCATAAAAACACACACCTTGTTCCCTTCCACAACACCAAAGGTGACCTTAAAAAACTTAGGTGCGTTTCTTTTTTAATCACCAAATGGAAATGCGGGAGTAGCCCTTTCAAAATGTAAATCTGGGGTGTGTCCC
>PVIY010060907.1:0-11436 GCA_004026745.1 Myrmecophaga tridactyla | reverse complement strand
AATTTGCATATGGGCAGGAGGCACCAGGGATCGAACTCCAGACCTCCAGCACGACCTCCAGCACGACCTCCAGCACGGCAGGTCGGAGCTCTGCCTGCTGAGCCATGGCAGCCGCCCCCAGCTTTTCTTAAAGGTCTGTAATGTTCTATCTGCAGTATTTGTTTTGCTTCTGTTTATTTAGCATCATATAATTGCAGGATTCAGAAGGGCAGATATGAAGAGACAGGCCCTCCTTAAATTCAAAGAGTTGGTTAGAAATGAATCCAGGATTCTATATTCCCACTTCAGTGAACTTCCCATATACATCATGAGATTGTGAGATGACCTGTACATATAAATGACTGCTGCCATCAGCAAGTTGTATGATAATTTTTATTATTTTGCCTTGAAATTTAGTTGGCAGCAAAAGTTCTCCTTGGAAATGTTCTACCACAACAAGGAGAAATATGAATTTTCCATTGCATTTTAAAAATATCCCATTTCAGTATGCATCATTATAGGAAGAATATTTCACTATAAAACATTTTCCAGATTCCTAAGGATAGTAGATGGTAATAATGACTTACATTTATCTTTAAATGACTTACATTTGTGCTTTAAAAATTTCTCAGATATTTTCATTTGATACTCATGACAACGAAGTGAAATTAGCAGTACTAGTTTTACCACCATTTTGTGAGTTAGAAAATTGGCCATGGATGGAACCAGTAGCAATGGTAAAATTAGAACCCAAAACTACTAGGGTTGAAGTTAGTGCCCTTTTGATGAAATGAATGTGCCTCTTATATCAACAAATGTTGCTTAAAGATCTGTTGAGAACAGGTTGTGTCTCAATGCTTGCCACCAACTCTTCATCAAGACTTGGCACAGCCTAAGGGCAGGACAATTTAACCCAAGGTGGTCATAGACCTTGGAAGTATAGTTAATAGCTGACAATATTTATTATTAACTCTTAATTCAACTTAATGAAAAGGTGCTATTCAAAATGTAGAATATTATTACTGAAAAGATTAAATGGAAAATTTTTATCAAGCTTTCAGACACTGCATAGGGCTTGCAATTTAATAATAGAGTTCTAGCTTCAGTGTAAGGAATACTAAGATATGATGATCATATCTGGTAGGTTAGATGAGAGGGCTTGCCAGAAGCACATTTGCTTGAGGACCAAAGAGCCTCCTGGGAGAACTCACTGAGGAAAGCAGGAGGTGTGTACAAGGCATTTCACCAAATAAGGCAGCCTTGGTTCTAGGTGAGGGACTAGTGGCTCTGAATAAGGCATGGTGCCTGTCACTTGGTTTGGTTTCTCTGCCCAGCTCCATAAAATGAATGCACATGCCCTAGACTGCTACCAGCCCTTGTAGCACTGTTGTGCAAACCAGGAAAAGGCATCCCCTTGGACAGATGCAGCCATAGAAGCCCAAGAATCTGTGCTCCAGCAAGCTGATACAAACTTTGTGAGCACATACTATACACTCTCATGTAGCGGGAGGGCAAAAAAAAGCAAACTTTAACAAAAAATAGTTTCATTAAAACTGTAAAACATTGTCTATATGTTGGGCTCTGTTTGGTTTCCTGGGCTACTCAAGCAAATACCATGCAATGGGCCCACTTAAACAATGGGGACTTATTACTTACCGTTTTGAGGTTCAGAGAAAGTTTGAATCAAAGTGTCATCAAGGCAGTTCTTTCTTCCTGAAGAGTGGCAATCTGGGGCTGGCTGCTGGGGATCCTTGGTCCTTAGGTCCTCTGTCACATGGCAATGCACATGATAGTATCTACTGGCCTTTCCCTTCTCTTCCTGGTTCTTTTGACCTTCAACACTTGCTTCCCATGGCTTTCTCTGTCTGTTTGAACTTCATTCCATGTTTAAAGTTTCCCAAGCAATAGGATTAAGAACCATCCTGACAGAGGTGAGCCATACCCTGACAGATATAACCTTATTAAATAGTCCTACTTACAATGAGTTAAATTTAATCCAGAAATGTTTTTCTGGGGTACACACAGCTCCAAACCATTACAGGCTCCTTTAAAACTTTAATAGAATTTAACCTAAGGGGACAGGGGCATTGTCTCCTATTTTAAAGTAGACATTTAAAGTAACATTGCATTGCTTTGCCTACTAAAGAAGCTTCAATCACTCAGTAGGGGCAGGAAGTAATGGTGCCCACAGACATGGCCAAATGCAGCAGATGCATAATGGAAAATTGTGGGTATCCAACAGACATAATGGTGCCCAATGGAAATGCTTATAGATATGGCAAATTCCCAGGAGATTTTGTAATACCTGGCAGGTGCCACCAAGAAAAGGCATATGGAGAATTGAACTGAATGCTCAGTAATGCAGTAGAAAGGACAAGGATAAGCACTTGTGAAACACCCCTGGGGATTCTCAGAAATACTTGCTGGGAGCAGGGTGAAGGGAGAACCCTACATAGGAGCCTGGAGGTCTTGCCTTAACAAGGGTAAGGGAACTAGTGAAATTTGACTTTTTGTTGTTAAGTCAGCCCACCTGTTCCCACAGAGGCCTGGAATAACTCAGGTACACAAATAGAACATTATAGATAAACTACTTAATGCAGCCCAGCCTTAATATTTTGTTTTAGGTCAAACATTAAAAGGGTTTTAGAGAAAAATGTGGCCTGGTATCATTCCTCCAAGAACCATTGTAATTTTTCTTTCTGGAAAGGACAATTTGATAGGCTTTTGTACTTTTGTATAAGCCACATTCAAATGCAAATCATCCTACAATAAATTCCTAATATAAGAAGAAATAATCCTCCACACACCATAAATAGCTTTAATAAAAGCCAACTAGCTGAACAGGTACAAATTGACAAGGAGGTATTAGCATGGGGGTAGGGGTGGGGGAAGTGTAATTGTGTAAGCAATGCACAAATAATAGATTTTAGAATTCAAATGACTGGTCAAATTTCATGAAGAGGAAAATGACTTTTTGAGAAGTGAGAAAATCACTTGGAAAACATTCTTTTGATATTTGATTTAGTAATTAATTTTGCAGAGCAATGCTATGACACAGTACAAAGGCAGTGAGATAGCCATTGCAGCTTTCTATATGAAAGAGCCATGATAAAATAATAGAGAATTGTATTCCAAAAATAACCGTGCTTTTGATGGTTAGACTTGATGAGGTCCAAACATAAAAACAGCTTTAGTTTGTTTCACCACTCTCTGTTACAGTTCATCTGTTGAACATCTTCCCCTCTGGATATAATCCTCGATCATTCCTGATGGATTTTCCAGGCACTCTTACACAGTAAAAAAATATTCCTGGTACTTTTAGTCAAAAGAACAATCTTATTTTAGTAATGGTCCATCCACTCTAAGGACCCCAAATCCAGTCCAGTGCTATGTAAAATGTCTCCCTCCACCCCAACCTGGACACCGGCAGTGAGGAAAGGGATCAGGGACACTGTCCCCCTCTCTGTCATCCTCATCTCCTCTGATGTTCTCGTTGGCTGCTTTTATCTGACTCTTGATGGTCATGCCTGGGTAGTGAGGTGAGAGAGGATCAGGGGAAAAAAGGAACAGGACCTTAAAGCTGGTGTGGCCGCGGTGGAGCCTTGAGTCCCTCTGGCTCATCACTAATGATGATGAGCCTTGAGCTTCCAAATCGACCCTACACAGACACTCTCTTTGGGGTCCCAGAGTCCCTCCAGGCCATTCTCTGGGGGTGAGATTCAAAGTGATCTCACGTGGTCCACAGGAAAACTCCGCCCTTTTGTCCAGCTGAGGGGGCAGTACCACTTCCTTTCATGTAACCCTTTTGCTTTTCCTTTTGCTGTCTCAGGGGCACCCTCAGGCAGAATATTTATTTATTTATTTTTCATTAGAGAAGTTATGGGTTTGCAGAAAAACTATGCAGAAAATGCAAGTTCCAGTATGCACCCACCCCTGACACACACTGTTCTTCCTATTCTTATTAACACTTTACATTAGTGTGGTACCTTTGCTAAAACTGACAAAACAAAATTCTTATAGTCATACCATTAACCATAGTCCGTAGTCAAAACTAAACTGCACTGTTTGTGTTGTACAGTCCTACGGTTTTTTTTTTTCTTTCAATTTATTCTAGTGACGTATACAATCTGAAAATATCCCGTTAGCCAAATTTACGTATACCAATTCAGTGGTGTTAATTACATTCACAGTGTTGTGTTACCATCACTACCAAAACTCTTCTAGGAAGAGCCTTGTAAGTCATTTTTGACAATTTTTTTTTTAAGAGGGGTCAAGCAGAAGACCTCAGGCTCCTCTATCCTCGGAGGGTCTGTGCCAAGTACTCCCTGGGCTCCTCTCACAGATCCCCTCAGTTGCTTGAGGTAAGGGGCTCGAGGGGCATAAGTGCTCTGACAACTCTTCCAGTCTCTTATACAGGCTTTTATGTTAGGAGGCAGGGATTGCTTCTGTTAGCTGATTTCTTTTTACAGTCCCTTGGCAAGTCCTGCAGAGGTGTTCTGTCGCCCTGCTCCAGGACACAGGACACTTGTCATGCTGTGCCTGAGAAAGTAAGTTCCAGAGGAGCTCCTGGAGTCTGCATCCCTGTTAACCTTAGAAGGTAATACTGAAGGTAGATGAGGATCATGATTTTAAATCATCAAGAAAATACCATCTTTAGTGCAGCCCATTAAAAAGGTGTGCTAGTTAGTTTCTGTGTGTCCCTCCAAATCTTTCCTCTGCCCTTCTCTACCCTGTTTTGAAGCCTGGGAGTCTGACTTTGACAGACCTTGATATCCAGGCACACTTGCCCTTTGGCTTTTGGTTGGATTTTGCCAAAAGGAAGTAGGAAGATGGGAAGAGAGAGAAGCCAGGTTGTATCATAATGGACTTGGCCTCCTAAAAGAGGAATGGCTTTGTCCCTGCTGGGGGTGGTGGTGGTTGCCTCTATATCTTTGAAATGTGTTTTTTGTTGTTCATGGCGAGCCCAGGACCTCGCCCGATAGCTCACAGCCGTATCTCAGGATGGGAACTGGCCACACAAGACAGACCAGGTGATCAGTGGTGGGGCTTTGAGCCACATCACGTCAGCCCCAGAAGTCAGGGAAGGGGTTTGGAGGTTGATTTCAATCACGTGAGCATTGATTCCACCAATTCTGCCTATGTAATGACCTCCCGTATTAAACTCTGGACACTGGAAACTCAAGAGAGCTTCTGCATTTGATAAGAGATATCTCTGTGCCAGGAGGGGAACATGTCCTGACTCTTCATGGAGACAACACAGAAACTGTTTGAGGCTTTCCTAGACCTCACCCTGTGCTGCTCTTCTCTTGGCTTCTTTTTATTTGTATCCTTATTGTACTACAGTAAAACTATGATAATAAGTGTAGTGCTTTCAGTGAGTTCTGTGAGTTCTTCCAGCAAATTATCATACTCCAAGAGGTGTTGGGAACCCCAAAATTTATAGCCCTTAGGTCAGACAGAGCTCCTGTGTCTGGGACTGGTGCCTGAAAGGATGTCTGGTAGAGGATTGATTTCCCTTTACCTGTAGAGTCTGGCCTCCTAACCCCGAGCAGTCAGAACGGAATTGAATTCTGAATTTTGTATTATAAAGTTTGTGATTGAGTTACTGTAGTACTTATAGATGATCGAAGAAGTTACAGAGCTGTAGAAATTCTTGCAATTTGTACATAGGGTATTCTCTGTCAGGATCTGGGGCGATAAATACTTCCCAGTATGTCTAGTCCCAGATGCTTCATTTTCTTTTATTGGTTTCCTAAATCTTACCCACACCTCTATAAACAGTCTCTTTATTTTACTCTCTTAAATTATTCTTTTGAGTATGCCCTCTGTGTGCTGTTTGGAACTGGAAACTGTTATAAGAGGAGAGGAAATATATATTTCCATTAAAAAGGTTACAATGTTAAAAATTTTAAATGTTTGAGGTGGTTAAGGAAATGGACCCTGGAATCATCCTGGACTCTCTGGGTACAAATCCTAGCTCTACTGCTTCTGAGCAAGTTACTTAATCTTCCTTAGCCTCAATTTCCTCACATATAAAATGGAAATACCAATGCTACCTATCTCACAGGACTATTTTAAAGAGTTAATGTCCAAATCCATGTAAACTACTCAGCACAATGGCTGATCTATAGCAAAGGCTCATGAACAGCATAATAACTATTTCTGTTTAATATCTAGAACACCTCTATTTTTTCAAGAGTAGGAAGTATGAAAGAAGTTGATGTCATGGCCTTATCTAAAACCAAACAAACAAAATGAGTAGGCTTCTTAGCCTGCAAGCTTCTGACTCTAATTGCTTTAAGAAGAAATAACAATTAATGGAAGAATAACTGGTGACTTTCTTAAGGAAAGATGAAGATAACTGTAAAAATATGGGATTGCTGACAGATCAGTAGGAGGGCAGGAGGGCCAGGCTTCAAACAGCCCGGATTGTGTCCTCTCCATAATGCAGAAGAGTTCCTGGAACATTTTAATGGCTGTTACTCTGCAATAAATGACCTCTAAACATTTCTTCTATCTTTGAATCCCTTTGCATGTGTGTCTAGACTCCAGAAGCTACTGTCCAGTTGAGGCCACATGTCTACTCCTACGTTCATCTGGACCATAGGAGGAAGGCATGGAGAAGGACTCAGGATCCCTTCAGCTTACATGGTGTGAGAGGAAGAGGTAACTGTAAAGACTACACACAATGGGGGAAGAGGTAATTTCTTAAAGAAAAGAAGGGTGCTGTTAGGAAGTAAAAGATGAGCCATGTCTTCTAGATATTATCCCTGCTTTATAAGAATTTGCATTTTAGTGAAATAGAATATTACCGACCTAATCACAAGAAAGAATTTCAACTATTGTAGTGCAACAGAGGCAAAGGTACTGCAGAGAACTCTAAATAAAATAAGGATGTATGAGTTCTAATCCTTACCTGGCCTTTAGCAAACCTGGGCAAGCCTCCTTTCCATCTAAAATTACCAGGGAAATTAAATTCTCTCTAGCATTCTCTAAAAACTGCTTTCTCTGTTTTTCCATAGAACAATCAATATTCATGAGAATTTCTTCCTGTTCTAAAATGTATTAAGCAGTGTAATACATTTAGGAAATGTATAGGAAAATTGACCTGAATTTCTTCAACCACAAACTCAACCCAAACCACAAAATACCCCACAACATCTGCAAGCTCAGTTTACCTTGAAATTCTTTATGATGGGGTCTATTTCCCTATCTAGACAGTGAGCACCTTAAGGGCAACGCCATAGCTTACTGCCCTTTGGGACCCCAGGCCCAGTGCTTGGCACATGAGATTTGCCTAGCAAATGTCTGATGGTAGAAGAGGGAAACATGGGGCAGAGTTAAAAAATCACAATTCCTGCTTTTGGGTGTGACAAAATTTTCTTTTCCTATGCTGAGTATCATGAGAGTAAATCAGTTTATTTTCGTACATCAATTCATTTCAGTTCCCCCAAATGTATTAATAGTCAACCATGTGCTAGGTATTATGTTAGGTTATAATCATGCAATATATAGTCCTAAAGAGAAGCCACAAATTACTGGGGAGCCAAAACCTATTGATATAAATTCTGTGAGAGGTCAGAAGCCCTCTGGGTGTAAGGGAGGGATGGGTTAAGGACATCTTCAGTTAAGAGGCCATATTAAATCTGAGTATTGAAAGATGAATGGACTTTTTCCAGATAGATAAGTGGGAAATGTTCTATAGCTTAAGAAATAGTAATAATAACCATGGTCAATATCCACTGATTGCCGGGCGTGTTGCTAAGTGCCTCATGTAGACCATTCAAGTGTCATAATTCTCTTAAGTGGGAATTGTGCTCCTCATTCTCATTTTAGAGCTGAGGAAACTGGAGTTGAGATTAAGTTAAGTAACATGCACAAACCCATAGAGATAGAAATGGGGCTTGGATTTGAGCCCAGCAAACATGAGAACACATTTTTAACCACCACACTATAATGTGGATGAGTTAAAATAGTTTGAAACTATCAGGATTGGGGTAAGTTACCTGCCCTTTAGCTGCCATCTCCTCTACCTCTTTTGCTATCTGCAAAGAACTACTTGGACTAAATACTAGTGAGTAATTTGGAAATTTCTGGAGACTTCATGAGGAAAGCAAGGAGAGGCTTTACATTATCTATCCCATAGCAGATCAGTTCAAAATCCCCTTCAGATTGACTCTCCTCACAAGTGCCTTTTGGCCATCAACCCTCTCCATCAATCTCTCTGACTCTTGCCTCATGCAGTTCTATTATGTGGACCACATTTGTGTGCTGCATTCATCTGTGTGCTTGGCAAAGCAAACAAACAAACAAAACATAAAACAAAACCCTGAAATTAATTGGACCCCCCTTCCTTGAGAGGTGGTTCAATGACTTTGGGATCTGGCTCCCTACCACATGCAGTTTATTAAAGCATTTCTTATAAACGTACACAGTCATCTTCCCAAGAAATGTTCTGCTAAATGTAATTGCCTGCATCTCATTTCATAAAGCATGTTAAATGGACAAGTTGTTTAAAAGTATCCTTTCATTGGTTGGCTTTCTCCCTTGTCTGATGGAATATGCATTGACAGAGACCATCTGTAGTTATAAATTATTTAATGGCCATTTTGTTCTAAAATAGCACTACTAAAAGAAAACCACCAATGCATTTGCTTTTCTTAATTAGAGCTTGCAAGGTGAGATAATAAGTGTCAGTAATTAAAGTAAATTAGTACTCTTTCCTTGGGGGAGGAGAGCTTTTATCCTACTTTTTGAAACATGGTAATCCGACTTCACAGGCATGGGTCATTGACATTATAGTTCTTCAAGCTCAGGTCTCCTCGCAGGGATTCACTAGAGCAATTCACCTTCCTCTTATCCTTAGGAAAAAACAATTAAAAATGAAAATAAAAATAAATTTTAAAAGCATGCTGTTTTTATGGCTTTCTAGGTATTCATAGAGGCCAATTCTCATATTTTTTCTTCTCAAAATTATTTGATCCTTGTTAACATAGTAATATGCATTTTCAGGATGAAAGACAACTAAGTGACTCTAATATATGGGTAAATAATTTACTGGGGAAAAGTTATAATAGTTCATTCTCTAATATTTTAAAATTAAATTTTGACGGGACCTTTTAAAGAGAATTCACTACAAATATTTAACTCCTTTATTTAAAAAGAAAATTATCGAGACAATCAGAAATATTTATTGTGATACATATGTAGTAATTGAAGTGAAACTTAAAACACAGTGAAGTAAGCTACCCATCATCAGAACAGTAGCTAACACTTACTGAGTAACAACTATATGCCAAATGTAGTCTTGTTCACTTAATGCATAAGGCAATCTAATCCTTGCTATTCCTGGTGTATTAGTCAGGGTTCTCTAGGGAAACAGAATTACAGGAGATATTTGTAAATAGTATGAGATTTTATAAGAGTATCTCATGCAACAGTGGGGATGCACAAGTCCTAATTCTGTAGAGCAGGCTGCAAGTTGGTAACTCCAATGAAGGTTTTCAACGAATTCTCCAGAAGAGTCTAGCTGGCTGAAGTAGAGATGAAAGTTATCACCTCTCCCTTAAAAGCCTTCAACTGATTGGATTAATTTCTCTTATTGTGGGAATACTCCCCTTAGTTAACTATAGGTTCAATCAGCCACAGTCGCAATCAACTCACTCATGATTCAAATCCATGTAGCACGCAGCAACAGTCAGGCCAGTGCTTGCTTGACCAGACAACTGGGCACCATTACCTGGTATTCTAGTTTGCTGGCTGCTGGAATGCAATATACCAGGAACGGAATGGCTTTTAAAAAGGGGGAATTTAATAAGTTGCTAGTTTACAGTTCTAAGGCCAAGAAAATGTCCCAGTTAAAACAAGTCTATAGAAATGTCCAATCAAAGGCATCCAGGGAAAGATACCTTGGTTCAAGAAGGCCGATGAAGTTCAGGGTTTTTCTCTCAAGTGGAAGGGCACATGGCGAACACAGTCAGGGCTTCTCTCTCGGCTGGAAGGGCACATGGCGAACACGGCGTCATCTGCTAGCTTCCTCTCCTGGCTTCCTGTTTCATGAAGCTCCCTGGGAGGCGTTTTCCTTCTTCATCTCCAAAGGTTGCTGGCTGGTGGACTTTGCTTCTCATGACTATGTCGTTCTGCTCTGCTCTCTCTGAATCTCTTCCTTTCTCCAAAATGTTTCCTCTTTTATAGGACTTCAGAAACTAATCAAGACCTACCAAATGGGTGGAGACACGCCTCCAGCTAATCCAGCTTAACAACCACTCTTGATTAAATCATATCTCCAGGGAGATGATCTAATTACAGTTTCAAATATTCAATACTGGATAGGGATTAGAAGAAATGGCTGCCTTTACAAAATGGGATTAGTATTAAAACATGGCTTTTCTAGGGTACATACATCATTTCAAACCAGCACACCTGGCCAAGTTGACACATGAACTTAACCATCACATCACACCTGGGAAGGTGGTATTATCTCTGTTTTTAAAGAAAAGGAAACAAAAATTCAGCAATATTAAGTGGCTTGCCTATGAAGTTATATCTAAATCTTTCTGGTTATTTAGTGCAAAACCTTCTACTGCAGCTCCTACTCAAAAAGCAAAACAAATGCAAGCAGCTCTCCTTAGTACTTTAGAAAATGGTTAGTGGACAGTCATTTGTTCAATAAATATTTAATTTATAGCTGTATCCTCTACTTCATTCCAAAATAGACTGAGAAAGCTTATCAAAGCAAATAGAGTAAACTCAATAAGCTATAAAAGAGAAAAGAAAACTAAGTAAAGGGAAAATCAAAGTAAAACAGATGAATTAAGAGGGATAAAGTTACTACAAAGTATTAACAAAAGTGTTATTGCAAGCATTGCCCACAAGACTCATTTAAGGGGAATACATCTTGCCTTTTAGTCACAGTATTAAATTATATGTTTCCAGTATTTCCCATGTTCTTTTGTTTGTTTGCTTCACAATAACACGTCTAGTCAACGAAAAACTAATGTGGGATTGAGGCTTTTTCCCTGCTTTGGTGGATTTATTAATTTTCATTTTTATCAGTTTGTATTAAATTTATGGGACCTAAGCTTTTATGGGACCTAATACCACAAACACTTTCATTTTTTAGTTTTGAACTCATTTTTATAGTATATGTCCAAAATGCAGTAAAATATTCTAATAATTCCAGGAAGACAGAAGTACAAGCATCCACTGCACAAACCCAGATGGTGTTGGTGGACAAAGGTAAACTGCTGGTTGTTAAGAGATCACAACAAAAGACAGATGGAAACGGCCATTTAACTGGAGGCCAAAAAAAGGGGTTAAATTGAGCATATGAGTGGTGATTTTAAAAAGGCACTGGGTAGTGTTTATTGAGGATGAAATCATGTACCCCACAAAAGATATGCTCAGATCTTAATATGTGTTCCTGTGGGCATGAAACCATTTGTAAGTAGAATATTT
>PVIY010060906.1:0-11443 GCA_004026745.1 Myrmecophaga tridactyla | reverse complement strand
TGGTAATAGTCTGGTGCTATCTGCCTTTCACACAGCCATCTCTCTCTCCTCTCTGGCTTCTTTTGTTTTTGGCATGGGCAGGCACCGGGAATCGAACCTGGGTCTCCGGCATGGCAGGCAAGAACTCTGCCACTGAGCCACCATGGCCCACCCTCTCTAGCTTCTTTTGATTCTGTCTTCTGTTGGTTTCTGGCTTCCACTGACTGACTGTGTCTGAATTTCCTCCCCTTATAAGGCCTTCAGTCTTATGGATTAAGGTTCATTTGATTGATTTAGCCACATCTTAATAATAACATCTTCACAGGCCCTGTTTACACCCACAAGGACACGAATTAAGATCGGAGCTTGTCTTTCACAGGGACACCATTCAATCTCCAACAGGCTGTCATTACTAGAAGCCAATGGCAGGGAACTCAGTTGTATTTTCCCTCACCCTGCTCACACTTTGGTAAATGACCCTTTTGCTACAATCTCCGAAAATTACCCAACCGGAGCGTGACATGTTTTCTTGCCTGCTCCTGGGCCCATATATACCTTTATCAAGGGAGAAGAAACACCAGGGTGCCTTCTACCTGCAGTGTATGTCACAGAATCTTTTGTTTTGGGACTCCGGCATCAAGACAGGTAATGGGATAAGTGTGTCACTTTGGGAGCAGCATGGCAGATTCTGTGAGGATGTGTCCAAAGCCTCTCTTTAGAATGGGTGCACATTTTATGGCTCCTTGACTTCATCTTTGGGACCTCAACCAAAGCTCAGGAAGCAAATGGGAAAAGTTCCTCTTTTCATCCCATTATACCCTCTTCTGAGAAGATTTTGGTACCCTCACACACACAAAATAATTATCCATGCTTCTGTAACTTATAAGGTTGTTTTCTTTGACTATTTTTTTGTCAATTTGTATATTTCCTTTTTTATTTTAACTCTATTTTGAAATAAGTTTGGATTTATGGAAGAGTTGCAGTGATGGTGGAGAGTTCCCTTCAATCCCTCACCCAGCTTTCCCAGTGTTAACCTCTTACCCTAACTGTGGTTCCATTTGTCAAAACTAAATAACATCACCCATATAGTACCATTAACTAAATTGCAAACTGTTAGAATTTCCTGAGTTTTCCCACTAATGTTCTAGGATCCCACATTACATTCAGTTATTATGTCTCCATAGTCTCCTCTTGGCTGGGACGGTTTTTTGGTCTTTCCTTATTTTTCATAATCTTGACATTTTTGGAGAGTACTGGTAAGGTATTTTGTCAAATATCCCTTGGTTTGGTTTCGTCTCGTGTTTTCTCGTGGTTAGGACTGGGGTTATACATCTTGTGGAAGAATACCAGGTGGATATTGTGCACTTCCCATCCCTCAGGCTGTTTTTGCATCTCTGTCATGTTTTCAATATCATTACAAATTGCAAAAAGAGCTATGATGGAAAAGAATTAGGAGCTTTGAGGGGGTATAATGAGGGGCCTATTTCATTTGGAATGGTCAGGGAGGCCTTTTGGAGGAAGCGATGGGAGATGGGACCTGAAGGATGTAAGAAGTTGGGGGCGGAGTTTCAGGCAGGGTCAGCAGCATGTGCAAAGGCCCTGAGGCAGAGATGAGTATAGCATTGGAGGAACTGAGAGATAAACAGTATGTGGGGAATAACCCTGTCCCAGGGCTAAAGGACAAAGGCTTTGCTAACATCTCTAAAAATATTCAATTGGGGTGCACCATGTTTTCTTACCTGCTCCCAGGCCTCTTAAAGTAGGGTTCCAGTGCCAGATGAACATCCTGGGTTCAGATCCCAGAGCTGCACTTGCCAGCTGTGTGACCCCATGCTGTGTGGGTGGGTGGGGGCTAGCGTAGTTTAGAGTTTGCTTGTAGGGCAGCAGAAGCCATTGGAAGGTTCTAAGCAATTTCAGGCATGGGAGTGAGTGTGAACGGAGATTGGCAGGCAGTAGCTGTGGACCCAGATGCTGCAGATGCATTTACCTCTGGCGGTGTGACAAAAATAAAGCGGTTTTATTTATAACTGTTAGGCACCTAGAGACCCGCCACCATAACAAAGAAAAAGGCAGCATGACTGTTCAGACTCCTGGAGGCCTCTCTCAGTAATCCCAGACAGGTATGCCTTCCTTGGGCTGGTAGCAAAGGGACTGTTCAGGGATTTCAAATTTTATGTTATGTCTTTCCTCTTTTTGAATTTATTTAGCTCTCACTTTCATGCTCACTCTCTTTTGTACCACTCTCTGGTAGCAAAGGGACTGTTCAGGGATTTCAAATTTTATGTTATGTCTTTCCTCTTTTTAAATTTATTTAGCTCTCACTTTCATGCTCACTCTCTTTTGTGGGGGGTGGGAGATTTCACAGCACACATGCGTCCTAGGAAATCCTGCTCGGAAGGCTAAATATAGAGAAGAGTGCTTCTGTGGTGGAGGAAGGCATGGGAACCCCCAAGCCCTCTGTTTTAGTTTGCTAGCTGCTGGAATGAGATATACCAGAAACAGAATGGCTTTTAAAAGGGGGAATTTATTAAGTTGCAAGTTTACAGTTCTAAGGCCGTGAAAATGTCCCGATCAAAGCAAGTCTATAAAAATGTCCAAATTAAGGCATCAACAAGAGGTTACCTTCACTCAAGAAAGGCCGATGAAGTTCTCTCTCAACTGGAAAGGCACATGGGGAACATGGTGACGTCTGCTAGCTTTCTCTCCAGGCTTCTTGTTTCATGAAGCTCCCCCAGGGGCATATTCCTTCATCTCCAAAGGTCTCTGGCTGCGTGGCTCTCGTGGATCTCATGGCTCTGAAGCTTTTTCCAAAATGTTTCCTCTTTTAAGGATTCCAGTAAACGAATCAAGACCTTCCTGGAATGGGTGGAGACACATCTCCCTCTAATAAAAATTTAATACCCACAATTGGGTGAGTCACATCTCTGTGGAGATATGCTAATCAAGTTTGCAACCTATAGTGCTGAGTAGGGGTTAAAAGAAACGGCTGCCTCCACAAAATGGATCAGGATTAAAACATGGCTATTCTAGGGCACATAATCCTTTCAAACTGGCACGCCCTGCGGAACTGATCTCTCCCCCTTGCCCTGGTGGAGTCATTTTTTAAAAGTAGGAGCTCCAGTGTCAGATTCCAGACCTGCCACTTGCCAGTTGCACGATCCCATGCTTGGAATATTCATCTCCAAAAATGCGTGAAGTCGCTATGAGCATTCTTGTACAAGTTTTGTGTCAACATATGTTTTCATTTCTCTTGAATGAACAAACACCTGTGAATGGAATGGCTGGTCCTTAGACTGGGATTTAAACCTAGGTTCTCAGGACTCCAAAGCCACGCTGGGCTGTCTCTTTTCTTAAAACATCGCAGCTGACATGGTCGTGGAGTCAGGTAATGTGGATGCTGGCTCGGGAGCCGCCCAGCCAAAGTCCACTTCCCACTCTGTGGCCCCTTAGCTGGGAGGGCGTGGCAAACAGTTTACCTTCTTTGCATCTCGGTTGCCTCCTCCATAGAGTGATAATATGGGCAGTACCTGCCTCACAGAATGGATGAGAAGATAAAGTGAGCTAATAGATGTTGGTAATTTAGGGCAACGCCTGACAGGTGCTTGATTAATGTTGCATTTATGGTGCAGAGTTAAACCCTCGGGAGGAAAGCAGAGACAATAATGTATATGGGAACTGTGCTTCTTGTTGGATACGGTGTATGCAAAGTCCTTGATACAAAGCAGGCATTGAATGAATAATGACTAATAATACCTCCTTCCCCTTTCCTGCCTTCAGAGCATCATTTGTAGAGTAGGAATGATTATCCCATGGGGAAGGAGCCGAGGAAATACTGGGTGGCAGGAAATACAGGATGCCTGGTTAAATTTTCATGTAGAATCAACAACAAATAACATTTTAGTAAAATTTTTTTTTCATTTTTCAGTTTTGAAACTCAAATTTAACTGGGAATCTTGCTTTTTTTTTTGCATGGGCAGGCACTGAATCCTGCATTTTTAATTTTCTAAGTCAGGCAAATTAACTAAGTCATAGTTAAATAGCTCAGTACAAATGTAATCTTAATGACACCAGTTGCTGTTTTTTTTTTTTTTTTTGATCACCAGCTCCCTTACCTGCAGTGAGCATGTCTCTGAATCCTCAAATAAACCTTACAAAGTGGAGATTGTGAGCTTTATTTACAGCTCAGAAAACCAAGGCCCAAAAAGGATGTGAGCTGCACAGGTTCACGGACCTGTTGGTGAAGGAGCTGGGATTTAAACTGATGTCTGCATCCCTCCAAGCTCACTCTCTTTCTCCAGGTTGTTTTCCTGAATCTTCCACAAGCATTCCAGTAGTGGTGACAATAGCTGTAATTGTGAATAAAATAAATAGTAACAACAACAACAACAGTTACCATTTTTGAGCAATTACTTTGTTCCAGGCACTACTTAAGCTCTTTGATGTGCATTGATTTATTAATTCATAGCAATTTATGGGGTGGGGTTGGAACACCCAATTGCAATTCAGTAAATGAGAAAACTGAGGTGCACAGAAGGTAAGCCGTTTGCTTGGGATTTCACAGCTAACAGTAGCACTCTGGGATTTGGAAGAGAGCTGTGTGGTTCACAGCCAGCATTTGTAATTGTAACACTTCCTTGACCCCACAAACCAGTCCTAAGGCAGAAGACTATAAAACAGCCCTGCATCACTGAAGATGGCATTTGCTGTCCAGAGAATCTAGGTTAAATGCCAGCCTAGTAACCCAGAAACTCCACTCCACTCCCAAGACAAATGAAAACATACAGCCAACAAACAATGGTTCGAGAATGTTCATAACAGCTTTGTTTATAAAAGCCCCAAAGTGGAAAAGCTCAGGCGTCCAATGACAGGAGAATGTAAAAAGAAACTGTGGTTTTTCCATTCAATGGAGTATTGCTCAGCAATAAAAAGGAATGAGCTACTGGTACACACGCTATTGATTCATCTTGGAAACATTTGCTGATTAATAGAAGCCAGAAACAAGAGTCCATGTGTTATGAGTCCATTTTCATGAAGTTCCAAAACAAGCAGGATTAGTCTCTAGTGGGAAAAAAAATCAGAGCAGTGGCTGCCTCTAGGGGAATTAAGGACATGAGGGAACTTTCTGGGACAGAGGATTAGTTGCCTATCTTGATAGGGGTTTAGGTGTGCAATTGTCAAAATGCAGCTAATGGTATGTTTAAGATCTGTGTCTTTAATTGTATGCAAATTTTATCTGAATAGAAAAAGAAAAGAACTGGACAAATATTGAACTCTAGGGAAGGGTGAGCTTGCTAAAGAATTCAGGGTGAAGTGTACTGACATCTGCAACTTGCTTTGAAATGCACCAAAAAAAAAGGGAGGTGATTGATGGCTAGGCAGAGAGACGGGAAGATATGTGATAATACATGGGGGACTTGAGGCTGTGTGTATAGTCTCTGTAAAATTATTTCAACTCTTCCGTATGTGTGAACATTTCATAATAAAACCTTGGAGAAAAATTCAGCCTGTAAAAAGTCTCTCACCCACAGCCTTTGTTAGTGTCTCTAAGTTAAAAACAAACAACAACTTCGAAGAGCTGGCAGGAAAGGTGTGAGAAGAGAGGTTTTATTTAAGAGGTCACCTTGATTGGGACGCTTGGGTCATTTTTGCAATTTCTGGCTCCTGGTGTATGAACCCTTTTCCTATTTGCAGAGGAATTCCTGTTATCAGTGTCAGTGGGAAGGCTGGTCTGCCCTCTAGGGAAGCCACGGTACTCGCTCATCCGTCTTTTGGAGGAGAGCGTGAGCGTGGGTCCTGGCTCGGTCAGACATTCCCTCAGGACTGCGGTCCTGAGGGAGCTGAGTGCCCAGCGGCGTGTTTGTGCATTTCTAATCAGGCTGCCCCAGTGACGTGCCTTTGGCTCTTCACCCTGCCTCACTTCATTGGTTCCTGCCATCTTCAGAGCTTGAC
Organism: Myrmecophaga tridactyla; assembly: GCA_004026745.1. Classification (NCBI taxonomy): domain Eukaryota; kingdom Metazoa; phylum Chordata; class Mammalia; order Pilosa; family Myrmecophagidae; genus Myrmecophaga; species Myrmecophaga tridactyla. Next base: position 5,515 of record PVIY010060906.1, on the reverse strand, counting down.
TCTCCAGCCTTTCCTTAGATTCCATGAGCGTGTGTCTGCAGCTTGCTTTGAAATGCACCAAATATCTGCAACAAAGAACTCTTCTGCCTAAATTAGCCGGGGTCATTTTTCTGCTGCTTGCAGACCAAATTCAGAATTGATACAGTCCTCGTCCTACTGTAATTACAACTCCTTTTGTCAGCTAATCTCCCTTAAGGGTTCTGTGTGTCCAAGGCCTTTTCGCACGTTGCCTGACCCCGCGGACGCAGCCGGCACGGCTCGTGTGGCAGAGCTGGGATTCCAACCTGGCACATTGAGAACTGGCCGGCAACACGAAGCTCGAGGAATGGCTTCCGTCTTTCCAGCGAGGTTCGTTATGACATCTGCACCTTTTCTGCTTCTCTTCACCTACTTGTTCCATTCTGGCCAAAACCCAGAGAGGAAGAGTCTGATTGGCTTAGCTGAGGGCCTTGGATTCTTTGGGGCAGGTCCTTCATGCCGGGACGGCGCACAGATGGTCAGCCAGCCCGGGAGCCCCTCCTGGAATGTGAACTGGTCAAGGAAGATCAGTTTCCTTTCCTTTCTCAGAGCCCACCGCACATCATCCGTGTCTCTTCTCCCTCCTCACAGCAGGTGGGGCCTTCTCTGGGGAGGAGGGCTGACCTCCTCGGTGGACATTTTTTTTATGGCGGGCGGCTGTAAGGATGCTTTCCTCCCATGCGGAGGTGACCACTGCCCTGAGCTTTGTGTTGGCCATTCCTCATGTGTTTGAAACAGCCTCGACGGTGTACTGCATTGAGTTTCATGAAATGCCGACATACACAGTCCTTTATGACATTCCTTTCACTCAGTATTTCTAAGGTTCATCATGATTTGTGCATTTTATACCTTCATTTTCGGTGCTGCAAAGCATTTCATTATATTACAGTTCTTCCATTCCTTCTCTGATTGATAGACCTGGGGGTTCCTTTCAGTTTATTTCTTTCTTCCTATCATGTAATGAGCATTTTTGTACATGGCTCTTGTACACATGTGCAAGAACTTTTCTAGAATATAAACCTAGGAGTGGGATTTTGGGTCGTAAGGCTGCTGCTTTTCAATTTTATGGAAGTGTCAAACGGTTTCCTGAGATAGCTTTACCCATTATTTGTTCTTCCATCGGTAAGGTATGAGAGTTATTGTGGGCCCACATTTCACCAAAACGTTTTGGTGTTATTGGACTTTTCATTTTTCCAAGTCTGGTGACTTGAGGGTACAAAGGACATCTCACTGAGGTTAGTTTACATCTCCCTGACATCTTATAGTATGTTTATGGGCCATTCATATTTTCTTTTCTCTGATTGCCCGATCACATCTTTTGCTCACCTTTCTCCCAGGATTTCCTGAAACTATCATAGCACTGTTTTATAATGGTTTAAAGGAAAGGCTGGGACCAGCGAATGGAATTGTTTCTGGTTTTGGCAAGGTTCTAAAATTCCCTCTCCTCTTTACCTAAGGCATGGTCTGCAAATGGCAGCAGCGGGGGCACCTGGCACTCATTAGGAATGCGAATCCGCAGCCCCCAGCCCAGCCCTCCGAGTCCAAAACCCTGGGGTGACCCTGCAGATAACTGTAAAGAGGGTAAAACCCCAGGACTCAGCGAGTCACGTGACCAGCCTAACAGTGGCCGACCAGAGATGGCCACATCTACTGCCCAGAGCCCATGGGCAGGTCCCCTCCATGGCCAGGGGGGATCTGCGGGTGTGATTCGTTAAGGATCCTGAGATGGGAGATTTCCCGGATTACCTGAGCCCTGGAGCCATCCCACAGGTCCTCATAAGCAGGAGGCAGCAGGGTCGGGGTCAGAGGAAGTGCTCTGGAGAGGAGGGGGTGACCGTGGATCACGGCATGCTGGAGCCTGGAAAGACCAGGACACGAGTCCTCCCGTTGCCTCTGCAGCCCTGCCAACCCACTTCGGAACTGGAAGAGAGTAGGCTTGTGTTGCTTTGAGCCATTGCATTTGTGGTCCTGCTGCAGCAGACGCAGGAAAGTCATGCGGCAGCGAAGGCCCTGGTGAAATTCTGCATCGCACCCCTCTATTCGCTTTCTAAGTGGGCGTTGGTCACAATAAGCTACTCAGAATTCCCCAACATTCGCAGGCGGCTGCAGGGCACCGTGTTTTGGCCTGGGCCATTGTACTGGTTTGAAAGGAAGTATGCCCTCTAGAAAAGCTGTGCTTTAATCAAAATCCCATTTCATAAGGTAGAATAATCCCTATTCAATACTGAATGTTTGAAACTGTAATCAGATCATCTCCCTGGATGATGTGATTTAGTCAAGAGTAGTTGTTAAACTGGATTAGGTGACACATCACCACCTAATGGGTGGGTCTTGATTGGTTTAATTGCAGTCCTATAAAAGAAGAAACGTTTTGGAGAATGAGAGATTCAGGGGTGGGGGTGGGGGAGAAAATGCTGCAGCGCCACAAAGCAGAGAGTCCACCAGCCAGAGACCTTTGGGGATGAAGAAGGAAAACACCTCCCAGGGAGCTTCATGAAACTGGAAGCCAGGAGAGAAAGCTAGCAGATGATACTGTGTTCACCATGTGCCTTTCCAGATGAGAGAGAAACTCTGACTGTGTTCGCCATATGCCTGCTCACTTGAGAGAGAAACCCTGAACTTCAATGGCCTTCTTGAACCAGGGTATCTTCCCCTGGATGCCTTAGATTGAACATTTCTATAGACTTGTTTTAATTGGGACATTTTCTCAGCCTTAGAGCTGTAAACTAGCAACTTATTAAATTCCCCTTTTTAAAAGCCATTCCATTTCTGGTATATTGCATTCCAGCAGCTAGTAAAGTAGAACAGCTGGATTTAAACCTTTTGGACTCCATCCTCAGTGAAGGCAAGAACTCTGTGTCCGTAGGTCCTATAGCACGAAGCTTAGCATATTATAGCACCCAATAAGTATCTGTGTCCACATCTACAGTTCAGTCTCCAATGCCTCCCCCGGCTTGCACCAAACCTGGTGTGTTAGCTTCGCGAGGGCACCTACTGGACTGAAATCATCTGCTTCTGCATCTGCTCCTTTCCACCCCAAAGGACCCGGGAGACCTGGATCAGGTCTGATTCACCTCTGTCTCCAGTACTGAGCACAGCACCCAGGAGACCGGGAAAATGGGAACAAGCGATATTCAGAGCAAAGGAGAAGAGGAAGACAGCCTGGCAACATCCAAGGAGTGTTGAGGTGGGAAAGGCATGGCGTGTGACTTCTTTATGCACATAGGATATTGGTCACTTGAAAAGACACAATGAACAATCCACTTACAATTGTGACTCAACCCACTGAAGGATAAATTAGAGTAAAGGACCCATAAATAGAAGTCTGTGATCATGACCGCTCTGCACGGCAATTCTGTCTCCACAGCCAGTGGGTTCCTCCCGAGCTGGGTTTCCCAACCTCAGAGCTATCGACACTTGGAGCTGGATTGTTCTTCGCCGGGTAAAGCATACTCAGCCTCTGCCTGCCGGGTCCTGGTGTCACAACCAAAAATGTCTCCAGACTTGGTCTGACGCCTGTGTTTGGGACTCCGATTCTTCCTGCTGATTCCAGACACCCTACTGTAATTACCTGGCTGGTTCCTAAAGCCATTCCAAACTCACCTGCTGATTCCAGGGACTCCAGACATACAGGCCGATACCTAAAACTCTGCCCCAATTATCTGGGGATTTTACAGAAATCCAGTCACAACTACCCAAGTAATTTAAGAACATTACTGAGGCTTCAAAAATTCCAGCCCCTATTCTGGGTTGTGAGGACATAGAAGAAACTTTGATCCTACCTGGCCCTTAAATTTCTTATAGGCTGCAGGGAGGCGAGGAGAGAGGTTGAGATATAGTATAACACCGTGTAGTGACCGAGTGGGGCCCCAGAGGGCGAGCCAGGACCACCGTGTACAGCCACCTATGTTGTGCCCTGCACAACTCTGGGGTCACCGTGCTACAGAATCCATTGTCCTTATGGGTCCTGGGAGCTGAGTGTGAGACGCGTGTGATAAACACAGCCTCTCCTGCCTCCTCCTCGGACCTCCTTCCCCATAACTCCCTGGCAGCACCTGAGCTTTGTCTGCTGTAACCGTGAAGGCTGCCCTCCCTGAGCACAGCTTGTTTGGAGTAAAGAGCTCAAACCAAGATGCGTTCCCAATGCTTGCACACAAGCACTCAGCCCCTTTTGTTCTGCCATCATGCATAACCTCTGGAGGGGTTGCCACAGGTGTGGGATACTCAGATGAACTCCTTGCTCGCTGTCCACTGCAAGGTAGCTGCAGCTTTCTGCAAATAAGTCCCCCTAGTAATTGTGTAAGGGCCAGTCACCCCGACATTAATTACTCTTCCTAATTGCCGCCAGCTCCATTATGGGGAGGTTTGGAGCCGTCCTCACTGGGTCTCGCCTTTTTTCTTCTTTGGGGGTGAGTCCTGCTGCTGGTTCAGCAGGATGCAACAAGGTATGTGGGGACTCGAGGGAAGGCATCTTGGGGCCAGCCAGCCAGGGGTAAGGAGAAGGAGGGAGGTGCTCCACTTTCCCAGAACGAGGTGGAAGGGAAGAGCTGAAGACGTTTGAAGGCTGATAGGATGACCCATCAGCCTTCAAACTCTAGTGGAGCTCCCCAAGAGAGAATCTCTGGAGAAAATGTGTTCTATCTGGGGTCATACATGCCACTTCGCTGCTCTAAACCTCCCGTCTCCCTGTGACTTCTCATCTCACTCGGGGTCATTGCAGGGGGTCTACAAGGCTCTGCACGATCCGTGGTCCCACCCTTACCCCTCGGATTCACCTCCTGCCCCTTCCCCCTCCCTCCCCTCCCTCTGCACTAGCCACCTGTGTGCTTACCTCCAGACCGTGCTCCACGTGCTCCCTCTGCTTGGAGCCCCTTCCCCGGTGCCACCTGACCAGCGTCAGACCTCAGCCTAGCTGCTGCTCAAATGCCATGCCCTCAAACCTTCCCTAGTCTCCTTATTAGCTTTGCAGCCAGTCCCACCCGTCATGCATTATAGATCCCTTGGCACGCTGCTCCACGCTCTCATCTTTCCACACCCCTTCCCGCCTCCTAGCAGACCTTGCATTTACCTATTGCACTGAGCGTTTTTTCTCTGGGAGGCATCTGTCTGTTTTGTCCATTGGCAGTTCTCAAGAGCCTACAATAGTGTCTGGCACTTAGTACAGAACCAACAAATAGTCAATGAGTGGAAGAGTGAACTAATCGAATGAAAAATAAAGTCCCTTAGCTCAGAAGACAATTTCCCTACTCTGACCACAAGAGGGTGCCAGAGATAGACGCGGAATCTTTCCAGCTCCAAACCTAGGGCCCCCACCCCCCCACCCCAAACGTTCACCCCACCTGGAAACCATCAAAAGACTAGTGAGATGAATGCAGAAGGAAAGGACTCTGGTCCATCTATTTGATATTGCAAAGCCATTCTAATATAGTGGATAAGCATGACTAGGCGAAAAATATTGTGGTTCTCTCTGGGGTAAAGGTGAAGGGTAATTCTTGTT
>PVIY010060905.1:0-11436 GCA_004026745.1 Myrmecophaga tridactyla | reverse complement strand
GTCCTAGCCCCTTGGCTGTGTAACGGGCATAATAATAGCACTCCCAGCTGGGGTATCTGTGTCCATGGTCCCTGTCCATCCCATCTGTCACACAGTAAGTGCTGAGGGTGGGGGTGGGTGGAAAGGGGCCCTGCCCTTCCTGCTCCAGAGGCAGTGGCTCAGCCAAGACATTCAGCCAAAAAACCTGGATCAATACCCAGCCCTGCTACTCAGCTGACTGTGACTGTCTAGCACCTCAGTTTCCTCATCTCTAAAATGGGGATGAGTGTGCTTCCTGGCCCATGCAGCCCCCCACACACACACACAAAAAAAATGGGGGTGATATGTACATCTGCCTTTTAGGGTAGCGGTCCATACTTGGTATCATATGAGGGTCTGCTTTCATTATTCCTAGCCCAGCCTCACCCACACCCTTTCCTTGCCATCAGAGGGGTTTGCTGGCATGAAGGGCAGAGGAAAGAATCCATGGGAAGCCTCTCGAGGTACATGCCCCAGATCCCACTGCACACGGCTGGTAACCTGGGGCAAGTCGCAGCCCCTCTCTGAGCCTCAGACTGTTCACGGCTTATTAAACTATTGAATTGTTGTTATATCAGAAAGGTGGAGCCATTTCCCTCCGTCCTTATTTTCCCAAGGGGGAACAGAACCGCAAGAAGCATAGTGTTCAGTCTCAACCAGAGGCAGTCATCAGTGCCCACGCCTCTGCCCTGGAACCACAGGGGAAACCGAGGCCCGGAGAGGGGAAGGCCGGGACAGAGGGCCGCACACGGCGGGCGCAGGTTTGTCTGATGCAGGAGGCCCGTCCTCTCTGGGCTTATCCTCCCTCAGGCGGGGCAGGGCAAATGAGACGCCACAGAGAAAAGTCCTTCAAGGGCTCCGCAGACGGCGCATGGTTTGACCCATCTTGGAGAGTGGGTGGTAGGGTGGGGTCACACAGCGGGGGGGCGGGAGGGTCCCAGTTCTCTGAAGCTGCAGCTCGAACGTCAGGCCCTGGGGCCCCGGAGTCAGACGAGCTGCCTTCAAACTCGGACTCGGCCGCCTCCTGTGGGACGCGGGTCTGGGACAGGTAACTCTAGGAGAGTCCCCACCCGACGCCGCCAAGCCCGGCCTAATCTGTCCGGAGGCCCCTCCCAGAGAAGGTCCCCGCCTGAGGGCTCCGGAACCCGGGTCACCCGATTCCCCAACCGGGGCTCCTTCCTCGCCAGGCCCAGCGGCCTCCGCCTCGTGGCCCCCCTAAGCGCCGCCTTCCCGGGGCCACCAGGCGTGCAGGGAGCTGCCCAGCCGGCACGCGAGGGCGTCCCGGAGGTCTGCGCCCGGGGCCCGGGCCGCGGGATGAAAGGGGAGTCCGCCGAGAGCCCTGCCTCCCTGCCCGGCGCCCCCGCCCCTTCCGCGCCCGGATCTCGCCGGGGGCGGTGGGCTTTGATGTCGGCGCGGCCGCCCCCGCCCTCGGCCCGGCTCGGGAGACTCGGGGAGCCGACTTGAAAGCGCGAGCCGAGCCGCGCCGGGGCGGGTGCAGCCTTCCCCGGACGGGACGGGGGGGCGGGGGTGGGGTGGGGGGTACTGCGGCTCAGCGCCGTCCCCCGGGGCTGCACGCCCAGCGCGAGGAGCCGGCGAGCCGAGCTACCCCGGCGCCCAGGGCCCTGCCGCCGCCGCCACCCCTCGCTGTTCTCTCCCGCGGCCCCCTGGCCCTCCGGCCAGACCCGATGCCTGGGGTTCCCTGATATTGCCCCATCTCGGGCCCTAGCAGACGCCCAGCCGCTCTTCAGCTGGGGGCCTAGCCTGAAACGGCACCCGACCCGTTTGCCAGGGGCTAGGGGTCCCTCCTCCTGGCCCACAGCCTGGGACACCCCCGCCGCAGCCCAGACTAGCGACTGACCGGCTGAGCCTTGGCTGTGAGCTCAGAACGCGGTCCTTGTATCCCCAGCCCGGGCAGGGTGTGGGCGCTCGGGAAACTGGGGAGAAGGAGCTCAACAGTGGCAATCATAATAAGAAGTCTTTAGGACAAGCCTGTCTGAGGAATGTCCCCCTGAGAGAATTCCGGGGTCGTACAGAGGATAAGCCCAGCTCGCAGGGCACATTACAGGTGCCAGGTGGGCCATTTTCTTTCTCCTTCTCCCGGTTCTGATTAGAGCTAGAGAGGGGGGTGACCCTTCTCCCCACCCCCACCCTGGAGCCCTTGCCCTCACGGAGCAGAACCCCCAGCTGCTTCCTCAGCCCTTGGGGACAACCATTGGCAGCCTCCAGAAAGCCACCCACCCCCCAAAATCGCCTGATTCCCTGTGCCCTAGTCTCCTGATGCTTTGCAGCTGCCTCCTTGAACCCTCCCTTCTGCTCCATCGGCTATTTTCTGGGCCTCTCCCGGCCACACCAGATGGCAGACTGAGGCCAGATTTTTAGTCCCCAGTTGCAGAGGAGCGTGCTGAGGCCCGCAGAGGGGCCCAGAGCCTAGAGCCGGCTAGAGGTGGCAGTGCTAGGCCCCAGGGCCTGGGGGAGCTGAGACAAGTGTCCCCCTGGCAGGCTAGATTCAAATCTAGGATTCCATTCACCCAGGGCTTCATGGCAGGCTGAGAGGGCCCAGCCTCTGTCCATTTTGGGGCTTCAGTATATTAAACACAAAAGAAAAGCCAACACTGGCTACAAGCCTCAAGGTAGTTTCAATGTTACTTTTCAGTAATTGATTTGATGCACACACAGCACCATGTAACTGGGTCACACACGCACACACACACATCCAAGGGCTGAGTCTGCAGCCAGGGGAGGGTCCTCTCTAGCCTCCCCAGAAGGGAGAAATGGGGGTGGGGGGGTCAGGTGGGTGGAGGGGTGTGGTAGCAGTGGAGGAATGGACGTGCTGCCCGCAGGAGCTGCAGCCTGGCGGGTGAAACCAGATGTGAGTTTCAGCCTTCCCTCCCTGCCAGCTATGGTTGTTTGGAGACCTGCGAGCTCAGCTTTCCCACGTGGTCTGCCACGCTGGGAGTGAGGAATAGGGGGGCTTCTGGACTCCGCATGTAGAGGGGAGGGGGAACTGTGGATTCACCCCGGGGGTAGCAGACAGGATAACTGACCCTCCTGGGCCCAGCCTCTTGGCCACAGTTTTTCATCTGTCCTGGAGAACCAGACTAACTCTCCTCCTTTAACAAATGTTTGTAAAGTACCTGCCACCTGCAGACTCTGTGCTGCAGATACCTCCATGAACAGGAGAGACTCACCGGGTCTGTGGGGGAAGCAGATATGAATCAAATGGACACCTAAATACATGCTATGATGGAAGAACTACAGACAGCTCAGATAAAAGGCTCTCATTCAGCCACAGACATCAGGGAAGGCTTTCTGGAGGAAGCGACATGGATGGGCTCAAAACCAAGGTGGGGGCCTAGGGAGAACAGGAAGAGAGTGGGCACAGAGGGAGCTGAGTGTGGACTGGATTGGATGAATGGGAGAGAGAGGAAGGATGTGCTGGAGGAGGGAGAGGAGGTTGGTTTGGCTGGTGAGGGAGCAGCAAGAGGGCTGAGAGGGTCAGCTTTTACTTCCGGGCCCTGGGGAGCCACTGAACTGTTCCTGGTGAGTTGCTGCCAGCTCCCCAGTGGGGAGAATCAGAGGGAGGAGGTCAAGTTAGAGGTGAGGTAGAAGCAGCCAGTGGGAGGTCAGGGGCCTGGACCAATGCATTGCCCTGGGCACGGACTCGGGGAAAGGAGTGTCTGTGACAGCTGGACCTCAGGGCCCCTTCCAGCTCCACGGTGGCACCAGAGGGGTCCCACCTGAGCCTAGCTGGTACCCAATCTCCAGCTCAATCACTTCCCACCCAGCTGCCAAACTCTCTATGTGTGTGTAGGGTGGAGGTGACCCTCTGGGGGCCCAGCCCAGCATCTCTGTGTAGATCTATAAGAAGAACATCCACTGTAGGAGAGCCAGCGTGGAGGTAGGGGCCAGAGGGGCAGAGATTCTCCCAGTTGGAACCCACAATTCCTTCCAGGTGTAGCCCATAGAATCCAGCCCTCTCCTCAGTTACAGGAGCACAAGGGATGGACCCAGGGAAGCCAGATGACTTGAGTTGAGGTTAGAAGAAGACCCCAGTCTGGATTTCAGACTCCATCAGGAATGGATTTGCCAGAGATGGAGGAATTAAAGCATGGCTGAGGAGGTGCAATGGATGATTGACGCAGAGGAGGTTGGGGAGTAGAATGGGCCTGTGGCGCACTCTCCTGGTATATCCTTCTCTCCTACTACCTTGCTCAAACTCCTACACATCCCTCAAAACCTGACCTAAATGCTCCCTCATCTGTGAAGACTCTCCCAGGCTCTGCCCCTCTATGATTTCATGAACTTTCACCTTTGTCTTCCAAAGTGGTAGTCTTTCATTGAACACCTACTATAAGGCAGCCCCTGCTGACCACTCTGCCTCCCTGAACAACCCTATGAGCTAGGAATTATTAAGGTCCACTGTTTACAGACAAAGAAACTGGAGTTCAGGAAGGAGAGCAACCTGCCAAGGTTGTGCATCTGGGAAGAAGCAGAGCCAGGCTGGAAGCACAGGATCATATAATTCCAATGCCTGTGCTCTGAGTCTGCTGTGAATTGCAGAGCTGGGCCGCCTCCTGCACTCCTGGCAGGCTGGGGTCTTTCTTTGTCCCCTTTGCAGGGATGCTCCTCCCATCTGTCAGCTCTCAGCTCAATTGTTCCCTCCTGATAGAAGTCTTCCCGTTGGGCAGTCCTCCCGGTGTCATTCAGTGCCTTCTTCTCTCTCTATTGTGTTCTCCATCACACTGGTTTATTTCCTTCATAGCTCTTTCCACAACTGAAATTATTTTCTCGTTTGTTTACGTGGTTATTGTCTCTTTCCCCAACTAGACCAAGCTTACCAGAGGGCAGGGACTGTGCATCTTGTTCACTGCTCTGTCCCTGCTCTGTCCCTGTATTAAAAAGGATTTGATTCCTGTAGCCTGTCTTTCTATAGCAACTCAGCAGGTGAACTCACTGCCCTCCCCACCGCATGGGACATGACTCCCAGGGGTGTAAATCTCCCTGGCCACATGGGACAGGATTCCTGGGATGAAACGGAACCCGGCATCATGGGATTGAGAAAAACTTTTTGACCAAAAGGGGAAAGAGAGAAAGGAGACAAAATAAAGTATCAGTGGCTAAGAAATTTCAAATGAGTCGAGAGGTTGTCCTGGAGGTTATTCTTATGCATTATATAGATACCCCTTTTTAGTTTTTAGTGTATTAGAATAGCTAGAAGGAAATACCTGAAACAGTTTAACTGTTTTCCAGCAGCCTTGATTCTTGAAGACAATTGTATAACTATATAGCTTTTACAGTGTGACCGTGTGATTGTGAAAACCTTGTGGCTGACCTTTTATCCAGGGTATGGACTAGATGAGTAAAAAAAAATTGACAATAAATAAATAATGGGGCAGGGATAATGGGTAAAAAAAAATTGGGTGGATTGTAATACTAGTGGTCCATAAGAGAGAGAGGTAAGGGGTATGGAATGTATGAGTTTTTCCTTTTTTCTTTATATTTCTTTTTCTGAAACAAAGCAAATGTTCTAAAAATGATCTTGGTGATGAATACACAACTATGTGATGATATTATGAGCCATTGATTGTATACTATGGATGGACTGTATGTGAAGATTTCTCAATAAAAGTATTTTAAAAAATAATAGAGGAGCATATGGAATACTGGTTTTTTTGCATCATTTTTCTGTAAACTCTTAACTTTTGTAATAAAAAATCTAAAAAATCTGGATTGTAAAGTGATCTGGTAACGCTCAATGTATAAATATTAACAAGTAATAAGCAATTATACTTAATCTTTTCAATAAATTAGTACTTGGAAACATAAAAAAGAAATAATAAAAGGAAAGGATTTGGTTCTGAGACAACTGGGGCAGTCCTTAAATAACAGTGACTTAAACAAGAAAAGAGTTTATTTCCACTCAAGTGAATTAGAGAAAATACAGGACTAGTATGGGACCCGAACTCCTACTGTCTTGCTCTGTCATCCTCAACATGTGGCTGCAACCTCACAGTCCACAGTGGCTGCCATAGCCCCAGTCACTATCACATTTCACTCAGCAGAAAGGAGGAAAAAGGGAGAAAGTGTCTCTCCTTACTCTTTAAGGAATCATCAGGAAGTGTCCCACATTACTTCTTCCTACATCCCATTGGCCAGAACTTAGTCACATGGCTGCAGCTAGTTTCAAGGGCAGCTGGGAAATGTAGTCTCTAATCTAGACGGCCATGTGACCAGCTAAGGATTGGGGTGCTATTTCTACGGAAGAAGGAGAAAATAGACCTAGTAGCCCATGCCACATCCCTAGCCTTCTGGATTCTAATAATAGTAATAATAGTTTACATATATTTAGTATTTTACTTCATAGTCATTCATTTAATCCTCACAATAACCCTAAAGGAAGAGTTTAACAGGGAAGGAAACCCCTCAGTATTGGTCAAATCAGATGCCCAAGCCTACACTGTTGGTAAGTGGCAGAGCAGGGATTTGAATCCAGAGGCATCTGGGTGTCTCCACAGCTGATACACCTCTACTTTTCTGCAGCACCCACGAAATAGCTGTAGGATGCATGAGTGATCCCACAAAATTTGCTCTTATCTCCTTGTGCTCATGGAAGGATCTGGTGCGCCTCGATGTGGGTTCCTCCTTTATCAATGAGCTGGCTCAGGGCCTGGGCTGTGGCCTCCCAAGAGGACTCAGGAGAGGCCAACTGCTGGATGGGCAGGGGGGTTGCCCCCAGGAGGAAAAGAAGGGCTAGGATAGTAGGGACAGAGGTGATGGAGGGTTCCAGAGAACCAAAGATCGGTGGTGACACCGGGGCAGCTTCTGGACTCCATCTCAAATGGAGACTGAGCCAACTTGAAAACATGACCTTTCCAGGGCAATGGAGAGTCTGTGGTATCCTGCCCAAGCTCCCTGCTCCTGGGGTGTCCGAATACTGGTGAGGGGCAGCAGGCAGGGATCTGGGGGTGGGGGAGGCTCTTGTCCAGCCCCGCCCCCAGGAGCCCAGGGATGGTGCCTGGCCACTGTGAGTCTCGGCCTGCATTTCTCTAGCTCCCTCCCTTGGGCGACATCTGCCTCCGCCCTCCCCAAGCTCCGACTCCTGATGTCTTTGGCAAGGAGTGAGAACAATCTTCCTCTCAGTCTCTGTCTGGGTTTTGTGCAAAGGCAAGAGGCCGCATAAACCCTGGAAAGGCCCCAGACAACCCAGAGGGTGCTGCTCTCTTGCCCACCCAGTCACCCACCTGCCGGGCCTCTGCTTGAGGCTCCTGGCTGCACTCTGGACCCTGCTTCTCACCCCTGTAGCCGAGGTCCTAAAGCCTTTCTCAGCAGCAGAGTGTCATGACCTCTTCTGTGCCATGAACGGCTTTGACATCTGGAGAAGGCTCTGTACATTGTCTTGTTCATAAATGCATAACAAATACTTAGGCTTACATAGGAAACCAATTAGTTTGACTTGTAGTTACCAAAATGTTTTTAGAAATCACATTTATGGTATAATAATGAATATGCTTCTCTATTAAGTATTAAATAATATCTAGTAGCAGGTCTAAAATGAAGTCGTGGTGAGTAAAAAATAATATTTTGAGAAATCAGTATCAACTTTGATGTGATCTGAAGAGATCAGTGATTTCTGTTGGGAACAAAATCATAGATACTGCTGACTACTGGATTTTTGGGTGTGTTCATAACTGAAGGAAATGCTAGACTATAGTTTGAGGTTGTGAAAATGAAGGTGTAATTTTTTTCCCATTGAAGTTCATGAATGTTCTGAATTCTATCCATGAATCCCAGGTTAAGGATCCTGGCTCTATGCCAACCACTGGGGTGCAGACATTACACCTGGTCTCAGTGACCAGTGAAATGTGGATACCCAGGGACAGGAAGAAACCAAGGAACTTGTCAATTCATCCAGTCTGGGCCATTGGGCAGTAGAGTTCCTGACGGAAGAGGGAAGATAGAAAAGAGGGCAGATCTTGAGTAAGTATATCAGCTGGAATTGGGTTAGCTGGGAGAGAGTGTATTAGTTCAGCTCTTGCTCGGTTATGCTGGGTAACAAACAAACCTATATATCTCAGTATCTTGTAAACACAGAGATCTATTCCTCGCCAATATTGGATGTCGGTTGGGCTGCACCTCTACTTTGTGTATCTTCCCTCCAGGATCCTGGCTGCAGGAGCAGTCCCTGTCAGGGATATTGGTATTTCCATGGAGGAAGGACAAGAACTGTGGCTTTTAAAGCTCTGTTAGTAAGTGGCACATGTTACATCCACTCAGATGTCATTGGCAAAAGCAGGTCACTTGACACCAACAGGACAGGAAGTAGGATCCCCTGGGAGACATGAGCCCAGCATGGAGGAATAGCAAACACTTCTTCAGAGATCCCAAATAACAGGGCCGAACAAGAGAGCTTTATATCTGTATAAATGCCATCCAGGCTGGTATGGACGCCACAGTGTGGGGACTCAGCTCCTTCTATCTTGTTGCTCTGCCGGCCTTCGTGTGTGGCTTCCACCTCAGATCCCGAATGGCTGCTCCTGCTCCCGCCATCATATCTGCATTTCCATCAGGAGGACGTCACTCTCCTGTTAAAGCCCTAGTGGCTTTTGATTCCTTTTTTGGGGAGTGCATGGTCCGGGAATCGAACCTGAGTCTCCCACATGGAAGGCGAGCATTCTACCACCAAACCACCCATGCACCTCTTGATTCCTTTTTAATAATTTATGTTTTTAGAACAGTTTTAGATTTGCAGAAAAATGGAGGAGTTAGTACAGTGTTCTTGTCTCCCCCATACTCAGTTTCTCCTATTAGTAACATCTTATATTAGAATGGTATAGTTGTTTACAATTAATAAACCCATATGGATAGGCTATTATTAACTAAAGTCCGTAGTTTATCTAACTTCCTGAGTCTTTGCCGAATGTCTTTTTCTGTCCCAGAATCCCATCCAGGATCCCACATTACATTTAGTCTTGAGGTCTCTTTCAGCTTCTCTAAACTGCAGCAGTTTCTGGGCAGCTCCCTGTTTCCAAGGACCTTGATGGTGTGAGGACTGCTTTCAGTGCTCCTGTTGTTCTTGGAATAACACCCAACTCCAACCCCTCACCTGCCCGAAGGCCGTGCCTGAGCTGACCTGGCCCCCTCTCCCACCCACTGCCCGTGCACCTGCCTTTTATCCACCCTTCCACGCAGGTCCCCACCTCTGGCCTTCATCCTCCGCCTGCCTTGCTCTTTTCCCCATTATTGCATGCCTGGCTTCTTGTCATTCAGTCTCAGCCCAAATATCCTCTCCCGAGAAAGGCCATCCCTGACACACCCGCCCCTGTTGCCCCACGCCTCTGCCGTTTCACCTGCTCATGACGCTCCATTATCGGAAACCATCTTACTTCTTTTCCTTTTCATGGTGCGACTCACCCCACTAGAGTGAAAGCGCCATGAGGGCCTTTGTCTGGCTCATTCCCAGGTTTGTCCCTAGCATCTGAATTGTTCTTAGTATACAGGACATGCTCAACAAGTCACAAGGATCCCTCCACACCCCCAGGAGGAGGACTCCCCAATTCCTCATGTCTTCCAAATGAGGGTCCTTAGTCTCAGAGAGTGAGTGAGGCCCACGACGGGTGACCCAGAGGATGCATGGTAGACCCTGCTCCAAGCTCCCTGGATATGTTTTAGGTTCTAGGTTCTGGGGTCCCCTTCCCTTCAACCAATAAGGGAGGCCCAGATCCTGGCTGAACTCCGCTACTCAGCTCCTGGAACGATTCCCCAACATCAGGGGGTACCTGACCGGTCAGGGGAAACCCGCACAGGACTCAGGAGGCCTCACCAGATCAATCCCTTCTAGACTCAGCCTGGTGAGGGAGGGGGCCAGATGCAGCAGACACCTTGAGTTTAGGACTTCTGAGAGCCCGAACTGTAAGAGAATACATTTGTATCATTTCATTCACTAAATTTGCAGTGATTTGTTACAGCTGAAATAGGAAATAAAGACAGAAGGGTTGGACCAGCTCTTCTCCCGGGTCTCAGCCAGCCCGGAAAGAGACTCTCTGCATCAGTGAACCTGCATCAGTGAACCTCCTGTGTCAACCATCCTAGGGCTGTGGGCCAGGGGTGGGAGCGTCATGTGGCCACAGAGTCCTTGTCTGGGACTTTCCACCTGTGCTTTCTCCAGGAAACTAAACCAGCCTGTTGGACGGGTTGGGCCTTGCAGGGTGCAGTGGAGGCTCCAGATTCCAAAAGTAATGAGACAGGCCTTAAGAAGCAGAGTTGCTGGGTTCCACTGAGCTGGTGGTTCTCAGCCACTTTCTGCTCCACCGGGAGACCTTGGAGCCCAGGGGTCACAAGCCCGGACTCTGGCAGCCGTGGGTGCCGATTCTCCGCTCTGCTGCTTCGTCATTGTATGTGACTGGGCAAGTCCTCTCAGAGCCTCAGTTCTATCCTCCATGTAAATGTGGAACATAGCGAGAACTTACCTTGTAGGGCTGGGTTGGAGGCCATGTATATGAAGACCTCAGCACAGGGCCCGGCCTACAGGGTGCCCTACACGTGTGTGGGTGCCCAAGTGTCTGTGTGTGCAGGTATGTGTGCAGTCTGAAATCCCCATGTGACCTGTCACTCCCCTGCTCACAGCCTCTCCATGGCTTCCCACTGCCCCAGGGAAGTGTGAATCTTCTCCATGGCCTACAAGCACCTGCAGCCTCTTAGCCTCCTCTTCCCCAACTCCCCAGCTTGTGCCTTATGATCCAGCCCTGCTTGCTTCCTTTCTACTCCTTAAGTGAGTCATTTTACCTCTGAATTCCAGGCCTTCACCCATGCTTTTCCTTCTGTCTGGAGTACTCTTCCCCTCTCCTCACTAGCTAGCTGCTACCCATTCTTTGGGTCTTAGAAAGCTATCACCTCCTCCAGGTAGCCTTCCCTGACTGACAACCCCACTGGATGACTGCCCCTCTTCTTGGTTCTAATTGCACCCCCCTCATGTGCCCCCTGTCTCAGTACTAACCACATCCTCCAATAATGGCTTATGAAATGTCCCTCTTTCCTCTGAGATGATGCACTCGCTGAAGGCAGGAACTCAGAATGTCTCATTCCCCACTGTCCCTAGTGCCAAGCACAGAGCCTGGCCCAGGTCAGTGCTCAGAATATCCTGAGTGAATGCATGAATGAAAGCACATGTCTGGATCCATGAACAAGGAGGCTGCTTCGCGTGCACAGGTAAGCGTGTCAATGCATGGTGGGTAGGCAGCACGTGTGTGCCAGGGTGTGTTTCTGCAACTGGTGGCGGGGGTGGGGGGCACGTGATTGGGCTAAGACTGTGCCTTAGAGGGGGATAAAGAACAGGCGGTAAACAAAGTGCCCCTCTCTTTCCCTAAGCAGACAGTGGGATTATTGAGGTTACTTTGCTGTAGGAGGTGGGGGTCATGGTGG
>PVIY010060904.1:0-11441 GCA_004026745.1 Myrmecophaga tridactyla | reverse complement strand
ATTTTGAACACTCAAAACAGCAAATGGCAAAAAAAGATGGAAAAATTTGAATTGGATCTCAGGGAAGTGATGGACAAAACAAAGTGCACAAATATAAGAATCATTGGTGCCCCAGAAGGAAAAGAGAAGAGTAAAGGGCTAGGAAGATTAGTTGAGGATATAACGGGGGGAAAGTTCCCAACCCTTATAAAGGACATAATTATGCAAGTCAAAGAAGCTCAATGAACTCCAAATAGAATAAATCCAAATAGGCCTTCCCCAAGACATGTACTAATCAGTCTGTCAAAAGTTGAAAAGGAGAAGAAAATCCTGAAAGCAGTGTTCTAGTTTGCTAGCTGCTGGAATGCAACACACCAGAGATGGATTGGCTTTTAATAAAAGGGGATTTATTTTGTTAGTTCTTCAGAGGAAAGGCAGCTAACTTTCCACTGAGGTTCTTTCTTATGTGGAAGGCACAGGATGGTCTCTGCTGGTCTTCTTTCCAGGCCCCTGGGTTCCAACAACTTTCCCTGGGGTGGCTTCTTTCTGCATCTCCAAAGGCCTGGGCTGAGCTGCGAGTGCTGAGATGAGGAATGCTGAGCTGCTTAGGCTGTGCTACGTTGCACTATCTCATTGAAGCACCAGCCAATTAAGTCAAACGTCACTCATTGCAGCAGACACGCCTCCTAGCCTACTGCAGATGTAATTAGCAACAGATGAGGTTCACGTACCATTGGCTTATGTCTGCAGCAACAAAACTAGGTATGCTCACCTGGCCAAGTTGACAACTGAATCTAACACATTTACCAATTAAAAAATACAGATTGGTAGAATGGATTAAGAAAAGCAATCCGGCTATATGCTGCTTACAAGAGACTCATCTCAAACACAAGAATACAAGTAGATTGAAAGTGAAAGCGTGGAAAAAGATGTTCCATGAAAGTTGTAACCAAAAGAAAGCAGGAGTAGCTATACTAATATCTGACAAAATAGACTTTAAATGTAAAGACTTCATAAGAGAAAAAAAAAGACACTTTATATTAATAAAAGGGACAATCAAGAAGAAATAACAATCATAAATGTTTATGATCCCAATCAAGGAGCTCCAAATTACATGAAACACACATTGGTACAGCTAAAGGGAGCAATAGATGTTTCAACAGTAATAGTAGGAGACTTGAATACAACACTCTCCTCTATGGATAGAACAACCAGACAGAAGATCAACAAGGAAATAGAGAAGTTAAACAACTTGATAAATGAATTAGAGCTAACAGACATATATAGGTCATTATACCCCCAAACACCAGTATATACATTCTTCTCTAGTGCTCATGGAACATTCTCTAGGATAGATCATGTGCTGGGGCACAAAACATTGAAATTATTCAAAACATTTTCTCTGATCACAATGGAATGAAGCTAGATATCAAGAACCACCAAAGAATGAAAACATTCACAACTATATGGAGATTAAATAACACACTCTTAAACAGCCAGTAGGTCAAAGAAGAAATTGCTACAGAAATCAATAGCTATCTGGAGATGAATGAAAATGAGAATATAACATATCAGAATTTATGGGATGTGGCAAAGGCTGGGCTGAGAGAGAAATTTATTGCCCTAAATGCCTATATTAAAAAACAAGAAAAAGCAAAAATCAAGGACTTAACTGCTCACCTAGAGGAACCTGAGAAAGAGCATCAAACTAACCCCAAAGCAAACAGGAGAGAAATAACAATGATTAAAGCAGAGTTAAATGAATGGGCAAACAAAAGAACAATAGAAAGAATCAATAAAAACAAAAGTTGGTTCTTTGAGAAAATAAAATTGATGGGTCATTAGCAAGACTGACAAAGAGAAAAATAGGATGCAAATAAACAAAATCAGAAATGAGAATGGGTGTGTTACCATAGGTCCTGAAGAAATCATAAGATGATACTATAAGCAACTATATACAACAAAGTAGACGACTTAGACGAAATGGACAAATTCCCTGGAAACATATAAACAAGCTACACTGGCTCAGGAAGAAATAGAAGATCTCAACAAACCAATCACAATTAAAGAGATTCAATCAGTTATCAAAAATCTTCCTAAAAAGAAAAGCCCAGGACCAGATGGCTTCACGGGGGAATTTTACCAAACATTCCCAAAAGAATTAACACCAATCCTGCTCAAACTTTTCCAAGAAATTGAGGAAGAAGGAACACTACCTTACTCATTTTATGAAGCTAATATCATTTTAATACCAAAACCGGGTAAAAATGTTATAAGAAAGTGTTGTGAGGTGCACGAAAAGAGAGACCACATAATTCAAAACTGCAAGCCAATTTGGAGTCTTTATTAGCCGGCCGGCAACTGCCTCAGAAACTTCCAAGAAGGAAGATTCACACAGAGCAGCCCCTAGAGGTTTTCAAGGTTTGTTTATAAAGGCTAAAATTATGTTGTGATTTTGCAGTTGCTAGCAAGCAAGTGTATCATAGAAGCAGAAAAATGCCATTAGCTGTTGCCAAAACACATCCTGTTCCCTCAGTTTCCTAACATTGGTTATTGTTTAACTCTTGGGGACATTCCGCCCCAATGTTGTGGGAACTTTCCCTGCTTGGGTCTGATTGATTGCTCCTGCTTGGGCCTGATTGATTGCTTCTGGCCCTCCACAAAAAGAAAACTACAGCCAATCTCCGTAATGGACACAGATGTAAAAATTCTCAACAGAATACTAGCAAACTGAATCCAACAACCATTAAAATAATTATACACCATGACCAAGTTGGGTTTGGGAATGCAAGGATGGTTCAACACAAGAAAATCAATTGATGTAATGCAGCACATTAACAAATCAAAAAGGAAAAAATCACATCATCTTGATTGATGCTGAAAAAGCATTTAACCAAATTCAACACCCTTTTCTGATAAAAACACTTCAAAAGTTAGGAATCAAAGCTAACATCCTTAATATGATAAAGGACATATATGAAAGACCAATATCCAGCATCATACTCAATGGAGAAAGACTGAAAGCTTTCCCCCTAAGATCAGGAATGAGACAAAGATGCCTCTGTCATCACTATTATTCAATGTTGTGCTAGAAGTTCTAGCTAGAGCAATTAGGCAGGACAAAGAAATAAAAGGCATCCAAATTGGAAAGGAAGAAGTAAAACTTTCATTATTTGCAGATGACATGGTAGTATACTTGTGAAATCCTGAGAAGTCTACAACAAAGTTACTTGACCTAATAAACAAATACAGCAAGGTGGCGGGATATAAAATTAATGTGCAAAAATCAGCAACATTTCTATACACAAGCAATGACCTAACTGAGGATCAGTTAAGGAAAAAATTCCATTCAAAATAGCAATCAAAAGAATCAAGTAGTTAGGAATAAACTTAACTAGGGATGAAAAGGACTTGTACACAGAAAACTACATAACATTGCTAAAAGGAATCAAAGAAGATCTAAATAGGTGGAAAGATATTCCCTGCTCGTGGATAGGAAGGTTAAATATAGTTAAGATGTCAATTCTACCAAATTAATCTATAGATTCAATGCAGTACCAATAAAAATTTCAACAACCTACTTTGAAGACTTGGAAAAGCTAACTACCAAATCCATCTGGACAGGAAAGACCCTTGAATAGCTAAAAGTATCCTAAAAAAGAAAAACGAGTGGGAGGACTAACACTTCCTGAATTAAAACTTGTTATAAAGCCACAGTGGTCAAAACAGCATGGTACTGGCACAAAGAGAGAAGTATTGACTAATGGAACTGAATCAAGATACAGAAAAAAACCACCAAAATCTATGGTCAGCTGATTTTTGACAAGGCCCCCAAATCCACTGAACTGGGACAAAATAGTCTTTTCAATAAATGGGCATGGGAGAACTGGATATCAATAGCCAAAAGAATGAAAGAGGACCCTTACATTACACCCTATGCAAAAATTAACTCAAAGTGGTTCAAACACCTAAATATAAGAACTAGCACCATAAAGCTTCTAGAAGAAAATGTAGGGAAACATCTTCAAGATCTAATAATAGGAGTAGCTTCGTAAACTTTACACCCAAAGCACAAGCAACAAAAGAAAAAATATATAAATGGAAACTCCTCAAAATCAAATGATTCCGCATCTCAAAGACAGTCAAAGAGGTTGAGAGGCAGCCAACTCAATGGGAGAAAATATTTAGAAATCACATATAAGACAAGGGCTTGATATCCTGTATATATAAAGAAATCATACAACTCAACAACAACAACAAAAAACAAACAACCCAACTATAAAATGGGCTAAAGATATTGTGGTAGTAAGATTCAGTTTTCAACTTGGCTAGGTGAAGGTGCTTAGTTCTTTTGCTGTGGACATGAGGCAATGGCATGTGAAACTCATTTGTTGTTGATTACATCCACAGTTGGTTAGGAGGCATGCCTGCTGCAATGAGTTATATTTGATTTAATTGGCTGGTGCTTAAACGAGAGACTCAGTGTAGCACAGCCCAAGCAGCTCAGCATACCTCATCTCAGCACTGGCAGCTCAGCCCAGGCCTTTGGAGATACAGAAAGAAATCACCCTGAGGAAAGTTGTTGGAACCCAGAGGCCTGGAGAGAAGGCCAGCAGAGATCACCCTGTGCCTTCCCACATAAGAAAGAACCTCAGTTGAAAGTTAGCTGCCTTTCCTCTGAAGAACTAATGTAAAAAGTCCCCTTTTATTAAAAGCCAATCCATCTCTGGAGTGTTGCTTTCTGGCAGCTAGCAAACTAGAACAGATTTGGTACCTGAGAAATGGGATGCTGCTGTGGTTTGCAAATACCAGATCTGTTGGAACGGTGTTTTGGATGGCTAAGGGGAAGATTTTGGAGGAACTGTGAAGAGAATGATGGAGAAGTCCTGGAGTTCTTGAAGAGATTGTTGGTATAAATGAAACCACTCCCAATCTGGACAAAGGGGGACACAAAAGGGAAATTGGAGTTTGCAGAGTGAGAACCATGGAAGCTTGGGTCTGAAGCCAAGAAACCTCAGCCAGGAGAGTGGACTCACCCATATACATGGAGAAGGTGAGTTCACCCTGAAGGGCAAGGATGAGTCTTCCACCTTGTTGCAGTGGAAGAGTCATGCAGCCTCAGGCCTTGGAGAAGGTATAGCATGCTCCTTGGGGGACTGGAGAGAGCCTGGCTGCCACCACATGGAGGAGTTGAGCATGTGCCCCGGAAATGGCAGAGCCCAGGTGTGGCCCTGATGCGTGGAGAGGGTGGAGCCGAGAAAAAGGTGGTCTCCTCAATGTTCCCCGAGGTTGATTTGGAAGGAGGCGGGCCACTGCATAGGCACTTGGAAAGGGTGGGACTGCCACTTTTTAAAGCCAAAGGATAAATGACTTTCAGACTTGGAAATCCAATGGAGTTTGCCCTGCAGGTTTTCAGAACTGTTTGGGTCTTGTGACTCTTGTGTTCTTTCCAATTTCTCCATATGGAAATGAAAAGCTGTATCCTGTGAATGTCCTCCTTTGTATATTGGCACTAGATAACTTGTTTTAAGATTCACAGGTCCACAGCCAGAAAAGAATTTTTTGCACCTTAATATTGTTTAAGGTGATGTGTGTAGTTGCCAAATTGACAAGGGGTGGACATGTGGTAGTTAGATTCAGCTGTCAACTTGGCTACGTGAAGGTGCTTAGTTCTTTTGCTGTGGACATGAGGCAATGGCATGTGAACCTCATCTGTTGTTGATTACATCTGCAGTCAGCCAGGAGGCATGCCTGCTGCAATGAGTGATGTTTGATTTAATTGGCTGGTACTTAAATGAGAGACACAATGTAGCATAGCCCAAGCAGCTCAGCATACCTCATCTCAGCACTCCCAGCTCAGCCCAGGCCTTTGAAGATGCAGAAAGAAATCACCCTGAGGAGAGTTGTTGGAGCCCAGAGGTCTGGAGAGAAGGCCAGCAGAGATCACCCTGTGCCTTCCCACGTAAGAAAGAATCTCAGTTGAAAGTTAGCTGCCTTTCCTCTGAAGAACTAATGAAACAAGTCCCCTTTTATTAAAAGCCAATCCATCTCTGGTGCATTGTGTGCTGGCAGCTAGCAAACTAGAACAGATATTAATAGGCATTTTCCTGAAGAGCAAATACATATGTCTCTAAAGCACATGAAGAGCAGGCCACGGTGGCTCAGCAGGCAGAGTTCTCTCCTGCCATGCCAGAGACCCAGGTTTGATTCCTGGTGACTGCCCATGCAAAAGAAAAAAAAAGCACATGAAGAGATAGATGCTCATTTTCATTAGCTACAAGGGAAATGCAGATCAAGACTACAATGAGATACCACCTCACACATATAAGAAGGGTTGCTATTAAACAAACAGGAAACTATAAATGTTAGAGAGGATGTGGAGAAATTGAGACACTTATGCCCTGCTGGTGGGAATGTATAATGGTGCAGCAGCTATGGAAGGCAGTTTGGTGGTTCCTTAGGAAACATTTTGGAGAATGAAAGAGATTCAGAGAGAGCAGGAAATGCTGCAGCACCAGGAAGCAGAGAGTCCATGAGTTCAGCTTGCTACCTTTGGAGATGAAGAAAGAAAATGCCTCACCGGGAGCGTCATGAAACCAGAAGCCAGGAGAGAAAGCTAGCAGATGACGCCATGTTTGCCATGTGCCCTTCCAGCTGAGAGAGAAACCCTGACTGTGTTCTCCATGTGCCTTCTCACTAGAGAGAGAAACCGTGAACTTCCACGGCCTTCTTGAACCAAGGTATTTTTCTCTGGATGGATGCCTTTGATTGGACATTTCTATAGACTTGTTTTAATTGGGACATTTTCTCGGCCTTAGCACTGTAAACTAGCAACTTATTAAATTCCCTTTTTTAAAAGCCATTCTGTTTCTGGTATATTGCATTCCAGTAACTAGCAAACTAGAACATAGGGGGAACAAAAGTTAAAATATATTGGGTAGATGGAAATACTAGTGGTCAATGAGAGGGAGGGGCAAGGGGTATGGTATGTATGAGTTTTTCTTTTTCCTTTTTTTATTCTGGAGAGATGCGAATGTACTGAAAAATGATCATGGTGATGAATATACAACTGTGTGATGATACTATGAGCCATTGATTGTATACCATTTTTGGAATGTTTGTATGTTAAGAGTGCTTGTGTTTATATGTTGTTTTGTCAATAAAAATATTTTTTTTAAGTTGGGATAACAACCATAATGTTCCCTACTCCCTACCTGATAGATATCACCTAACGCCATGGCCAGTCACCACCCTTTCCCTCTGGTCTATGGTCAAGTTCCTTAACCACCAAGATAGTGTCAAATTCCCTACAGAGATGGAGGGAAATCTGGAGCAAGTTGAGAAACATGGCAAAAAAAGGGACCATGTTCAAATTCTATTCGCAAAAGCCAAAGAAAAACTAGAAATGAGGGGAAAAATAATTACAAGTATGTCAACAAGTATCACTTCTTTT
This sequence comes from Myrmecophaga tridactyla, assembly GCA_004026745.1. Lineage (NCBI taxonomy): Eukaryota > Metazoa > Chordata > Mammalia > Pilosa > Myrmecophagidae > Myrmecophaga > Myrmecophaga tridactyla. Next base: position 4,009 of record PVIY010060904.1, on the reverse strand, counting down.
GTTTTTTTCTTTTTTAACTTTTTATTTGAACGAATTTCAGACTTACAGGCCAGTTGCAAAAATAATAAAAAACAATACAGAGAACTTCATTATACATCTACCCTATACCTAGATATACCAACTTTTAGCAGTTGGTCACATTTGTTAATTGTTCTTTCTTCCTACCTAATTATGATCCATCCGTCTGTCTATCTATCTATCTATCTTATAAACATTTGAGGGTTAGAAAACCTACTTTTAAAAACAGCTATTCAGGGATATCTAGTTTGTTTTCAGTTTTTGGCTACTATGAATAGGTGCTATTCATTTATGTTAATGGTGATATAAGTCATTATAACAGAATACTTAATTTTTAAATTGATGTTAGGATCATGTTGTGTTCACAAATCTTTAATAATATTGTAATTATTTCTAAGACATTTAGAGTTGTTTTCAACCATTGTGCTAGCCTGGGAACTTTACGATGTGAAAGACCATTTTGTTTGTCTGTTTGTTTTTTGTTTTTTGTTATATTGTTGTAGTGTCTTGGTGTTTCTTCACTTCTTTTTTTTGGTTAAGTTTTGATGAGAAGTGTGAAATGGATGATGTTTGGTTAAACCAATGAATAATGCATTTCATACATTGTGGTAGGAGCTCTGTGAATATACATGATTCAAATGGTGGGTTAGATATGTATTTTAGCTTATCAAGTCCGTACTGATACAGGCAGAAAATTTTACAAAATATTTTTTATTGAGTAGTGGTTCTCAGTTGGTGATGCACATCACAAAATCATACTAGTATTTAAAAATGTGGGTACCCATACGTACACCCCAGACATTGTAATTTAATTGGTAATTTAATCTGGCATGGGATTTAGGTACTAATAACTGGTTAATTTAAGTTTCCTACATGAATGTAATGTATGGCTGCAATTGAGAGCCCTTGTTTTAGATTCTTGCTGTCAAACCTTGAATAACAGAAACATGCAGCATAATTCTTTTAAACCTGTTTACTTTTGTCCATCTTCAAAAAAAGAACTGATTAAATCAGAGCATGTGCTGGTTTGAAGCAGTCATATACCCCAGAAAAAACATGTCCTTTAATCCTTATTCAATATTGCTGGGTGGGAGTTTTTTGATTATCCATGGAAATGTGACCCACCCCAATTGTGAGTGGTAACTTTTGATTGGATGGTTTCCATGGAGATGTGTCTCCACCCATTTAAGGTGAAGTTGCTTACTGGAGCCCTCTAAAAGGGAACTATTTTGGAAAAAGCTTCAGTGCCAACATAGCCAGAGATCTTTGGAGATGCAGGAGGAAAATGCCCCCAGGGAAGTCCCTTGGAATGAGAAGCCAGAGACCCCAGCAGATGCCAGCCTCGTGTGCCTTCCCAGCTGATAGAAGTATTCGAGACCTATCAGTCTTTCTTGAACCAAGGTACCTTTTCTCTGGATGCCTTAGTTTGGACATTTCTGTGGTCTTAAAACTTTAAACTTGCAACTTAATAAATTCCCTTTTTAAAAGCTGTTCCATTTCTGGTATATTGCATTCCAGTAGCTTAACAAACCAAGATAGAGTCTGATTATGAAATGCAGAAAGGAACCTCGATTGAAGTACTGACCAATACCTCCTACACTTATTTGCATTCTTGGTTCCTACCACGTTTGCCCCTTAGAAATTTCTCTCACTCATTCATTCATTCACTCACTCACTCATTCATTCTTATTAGGTGCCTACTATTCCTCCACTGTTTGTACCTTGATATATAATTACAATTTGGAATCCTTACATTTGAATTGACAAAAGATAAATGATAAATATTTGTTGAATTGAATAGAATCTCACATGAGCCTTCTTGGCATACTATTGTTCTGTGCTTCAAATCCTTTGTAGAAATGACTACTTTTAGACGTCCAGGAACATTCCAAGCATTATCTGTCATTTCCATATTCCTCCGTGTCCTTCCCCTTTACCTCTAGGGTTATCCCATCTTTAGCCAGGCATAAACCACTGGGATGATTTGGGTTAGGACATTTTCCAAAGCAAAATGTTATCCTAGTAACTTAGGTCTTGCTTCTCTTTGAGGAATCACAGAACCTGCTTGGGACCCTCCAACTACCTTCTCTAAGCTTTAGGTAAGTTCAGAGTGAAGTCAGATGATAGGGAAACAGCCACTCTGGCATGGCAGGTGCGTTATAAAACAAAGAAGCTACAGCATTGGTCTGCAGGGCTTAGAACCCAGTCTTCCCTGTTGCCCCATGGAGGGTTTCCCTCTCTGGGAGCAGGGGAGGGGGAGGCGTGGAGTGATCCTGTATGAGTTTGTAAAGTCTCACTGGGTTTGATCATGCGCTTTTCTTGTGCTTCTCTCCAGCTTGTAGGGTATTTTAGAGTTGATTTTATATGCCAATAGAGAGTCCCGGAAAGTAGCAAAGTATACATGTGTGCACACACACATATATTTAACAGTGGAAAAATAAAACAGTAGCAGAAGTAAAGGGACAAAGCTTTTCTTTATTATTTTTTAAACCAGGGATTCTCTTATTTGGTTATTTCTAGCTTTTTCAGAGTCTCAGCATATAGAAAAGTCCCCTCTGAATAACAGTGATGGGTATTTTGGGTAGATCATGCATTTTGCTGTGGTGCTGTTATAGGAAATATAGAATGGGGTGGAGGGGGGAGCGTGGTGTGAGGAGAATTGCAAGGTTTAACAAGGCATTCTTTACTTATTGATTGTTTGATGCCACCACTGGCATTACTGAACTTATATATATGATGGTGACTTCTATTAAGCAGAGATGTAGTATCTCCATGTTTTTAGGAAAATATTTTAAGAAAGAAGTTCTACTTTTGCTTTAAAATGAAGTAATTGAAGTTTTGTAGTTGAGGTTCTTGTGTTACCCTGCCTTCCCTCCTCAGTTCTTACTCTTTTTATTTGGACGATTCAACTTGCTTATTCTGTTTTGCAAATGATTTGTTCTGTGAACATGTGTGTATTTGTGTGCCTTTTAAAGGATTTTGTTTGTTCGTGAACTCTTTAAGTATACCAAAGGAGCTTCTGTGTGACCACCATTAGAACAAAGCTTCCTAATTTCAGTGTCATTAACTCAGCAGTTGGTGCAGCTGAATTCAAAGGAACAAGCATAGTTATTGACTGTTTTCTCTAAAAACAGCCTGAACAAAGAATTTCCTTAAGCAACATTGAGCAGGATTTGGAACTTCCTATGCCTCAAAAAGTCTTAGAAAGATTTACAGAAGTGCAAAGGTCAATATTACCATGTGATAATGTCCTCCTTCCTCCCAATCCATGGCAGTTAACTTCTTTGGAAAATCTTACATATAGAGATGATATGATTAGAAATCCTAAGCAAAAAAACCAAATAATCAGTAAAATGCATGGTCATAGAAGTTGATCCTAGATTATTTTTAGTGTGTTAAAGGAGCTGTGCTGACACAGATGCTGGCTAATTTAAGAACAAGCAAATTTCAAAAATTATAGCTTACATTATAGTGATTGCTATTTTAAAAAGTATCATGTTATTTACTTTCTTGTAGATAGTGAAAAGGAAGGAACTTTTGTTTGAATTTATATTTATTATTCCTATAAAAATCTTCGAAATAGGCATTCAGTAATGGGGTTGGCAAGAATTCATTTATGTATTCTTTCACGTTAATCACAGTTTCATTATTATTATTATTTGTTTTAAACAAGCTTGTTCCATGTTCCGGACAGTGTATTCATTGCTAAGAGGAATGTAAGATAATATGCATACAAACAGTTAAGTAGTAATAAAGGTGGAATTCATGCAGTGAAAGTGAGTGGTTTTTTTTTATTATGTAAATATTATGAGATTTATTATAAGAATTGGCTCATACAATTGTGGGGATAAGCAAGTCTGAATTCCGTAGGGCAGACTGCAAGCTAGGAACTCTGATGAAGGTTTTCAGTGATTTCCCCAGGAGTTTGCTGGCTGTAGCAGAAATGGAAATTCTTCCTTCTGACTGCAGAAATCATCAATTCTCCTTTTAA
>PVIY010060903.1:0-11442 GCA_004026745.1 Myrmecophaga tridactyla | reverse complement strand
CATATCAATATCTAGTTCCCCAGCATCATTTGTTGAAGAGAATATTCTTTCCCAATTGAGAGGAATTGCTACCCTTCTTGAAAATCAGTTGGCCGTAGATGTGAGGGTCCATTTCTTAACTCTCAATTTTATTCCATTGGTCTATATGTCTGGCCTTGTACCAGTACCATGCTGTTCTGATTACTAATGTTATAATAGCTTTTTAAAATTAGGAACTTTGAGGGGGCCACGGTGGCTCAGCAGGTAAGAATGCTTGCCTGCCATGCCCGAGGACCCGGGTTCGATTCCCGGTGCCTGCCCATGTTAAAAAAAAAAAAAATTAGGAACTTTGAGTCCTCTGAATTTTTCTTCTTTTTCATGGTTTATGCTATTCAGGCCCCTCACCCCTTCATATAAAGTTGATAATTGGCTTTTCCAATTCTGCAAAGAAGGCTATTGGAAATTTTGAATGCATTTGTGCTGAATCTGTACATTTCTTTGGATAGAATTAAAATCTTAACAATATTTAGCCCTCTGATCCATGAGGATCAGAATGCCCTTCCATTTATTTAGGTCTTTGATTGTTTTTTTGTTTTGTTTTGTTTTGTTTAGCAATGTTGTATAGTTTTTCTATATAGAAGTCCTTTACATCCTTGGTTAAATTTAGTCTTAGATATCTGATTCTTTTAGTTGCTATTATAGGTGGAATGTATTGATTTCCTCTTTATATTGTTCTTTACTAGTATTTAGGAACACTGCTGATTTTGCAGGCTGATCTTATATCCCGTAACTTAGCTGAATTCATTTATTAGCTCTAGGAGCTTTGTTGTGGATTTTTCAGTATTTTTTCTTAAATAATATTGTGTCCTCTGTAAATAGGGAAAGTTTTAGTTCTTTTCCAATTTGGATTCCTTTTATTTCTTTTTCCTGCCTAATTACTCTAGCTAGAAATTCCAGTACAAAGTGAGTAATGGTGGTGACTGTGGGCATCCATGTCTTGTTCTTTTTAAAAAAATATTTTTACTGACAGATATTCACATACAGTACAGTCCATACATGGTGTACAATCAGTGGCTCACAATATCATCTCATAATTTTGTATTCATCACCATGATAATTTTTAGAACACTTGCATCACTCAAGAAAAAGAAATAAAAAGAAAAGAACAACTTCTACATTCCATACTCCATATACCCCTCCCTCTCATTGACCACTAGTATTTAAATCTACCCATTTTTTAACATCTTATCCCCCCTATTATTTATTTATTTTTTTATCCATTTTTTTTCATTCATCTCTCCGTACTCTGGATAAAAGAAGCATCAGACACAGGTTTTCACAATTACACAGACCCATTGTAAAAGCTATATCCTTATACAGTTGTCTTCAAGAATCAAGTCCACTGGAACACAGCTCAACAGTTTCAGGTCCTTCCCTCCAGCCACTCCAATATACCATAAATTTAAAAATAAATTTATAATGCATAAGAATAACCTCCAGGATAACCTCTCATCACTGTTTGAAATCTCTCAGACAATGGAACGTTATTTTATGTCATTTCTCTCTTCCTCTTTTTGGTTAAGAAGGCTTTCTCAATCCCATGATGCCGAGTCCCAGTTCATCCTGGGAGTTCTGTCCCATGTTGCCAGGGAGATTTACACCTCTGGGAGTCATGTCCCACGCAGAGGGGGAACATGCCTTGTTCTTGTTCTAAGAGAAAAGCATTTAGTCTTTCTCCATGAGAATGATGTTAGTTGTGGGATTTTCATATATATTTATTATGTTGAGGAAGTTTCCTATTTCTAGTTTTTTAATCAAGAAGTGGTGCTAGATTTTGTCAAATACCTTTTCTATGTCAATTGAGATGATAGTACAGTTTTTTTTTACTTCATTGTATTAATGTGGTATATTATATGAATTGATTTTCTTGATTCTGTTGAATCATCTTCACATACTGGGATAAATCCAAGTTGATTATGGTGTGGAATTCTTTTAATGTGCTATTGGATTCAGTTTGCTATATTTGAGAATTTGGGGATCTATATTCACAAGGGATATTGGTCTGTAATTTTCTTGTGATATTTTAATTGGCTTTGGTGATGTTGGCCTTATAAAGAGAGTTAGGGCCTCCTCCTCAATTTTCTTGAAGAATTTGAGCAGGATTTGTGTGAATTCTTCTTGGAATATTTGGTAAAATTTACCAGTGAAGTCATATGATCTTGGACTTCTCTATATTTGGAGGCTTTTGATTACTGATTCAAATTCTTTACTTGTTATTGTTCTGTTGAGATTTTCTATTTCTTCTTGAGTCCATATGGGTAGTTTGTGTGCTTCTAGAAATTTGTCCATTTCATCCAATTTATCTAATTCATTGGCATAGTCATTCATAGTATCCTCTTATAATCTTTTTTATTTCTTTGCATTTGATAGAAACATCCCCCCTTTCATTTCCAACTTTAATTATTTACATCCTCACTTTTTTCTTTGACATTTTAGCTAAAGGGTTGTTGATGTGACTGATTTTTTTTCAAAGGACCAACTTTTTTTTTCATTTTAAAACAGTTTTTTTCACACATCATACAATCCAACTTAAGTGAAAGACATGCCTTTGCCACAATACTCTATCTGAAGACATTTCCTTTTCTTCCACAAAGAATCTATACCCCTTTCACAATCCTCCTGCCTGTTGACATTTAGTTTTGGCACAATGCCTTTGTTACATTCAGTGGAAGCATATCACACGTTACTGCTGACTTTAGACCCTTGCTACATTGATTGTACTTTTCCCCATATACCATCTATTTTCAACACACTGCAATACTGACATTTATTTGTTGAGCCTCATGCAAAAACGTTTTTTAATTTGTACATTTACTCACCATCATTGTACACTGTAGGCATTCCTAAATTATACCATCTCAGTCTTTATCTTCTATCTTTCTGTCTGGTTTCATATGTGCCCCTAGCCCTTCTCCCTCTATCATACTCACATTCAGCTTCATGCAGTGTACTTATATGATTGTGCCACAAGCAGGCAGTATTGTGCTATCCATTTCTGAATTTTTACAATCAGCTCTATTGCACTATCTATATTCCTTCAGCACCAATTGCACAATCTCTACCCTATTTCTATTTCCTGATAACCTGTGTTCTTACGTCCTCCAAGTTCACCCATTAATGTTAGTTCATATTAGTGAGACCATCAGTATTTGTTCTTTTATTTCTGGCTAATTTCACTCAGCATAATGTCCTCAAGATCCATCCACACTGTTACATGCTTCATGACTTTATTCTGTCTTAGAGCTGTGTAATATTCCATTGTATGTTTATATCAAAGCTTATTAGCCATTCATCTGTTGATGGACATTTGGCTTGTTTCCATCTCTTGGCAATCGTAAATAATGCTGCTGTAACAATGGTGTGCGTATGTCAGTTTGTGTCCTTGCCCTTCACGTCCTCTGAATAGATTCCTAGCAAAGGGATTGCTGGACCATATGACAATTCTATACTCAGCTTCCCGAGGAACTGCCAAACTGCCTTCCAGAGTGGTTGCATCAGTTTACATTCCCACCAACAAAGGATAAATATCATTCTTTCTCCACATCCTCTCCAGCACTTGCCGTTTTCTGTTTTTTTGTTGTTGTTGTTTTTTGCTAATGGTCATTCTAGTGGGTATCAGAAGATATCTTATTGTGCTTTTGATTTGCATTTCTCTAATAGCCAGTGAAGTTGAGTATTTTTTCATGTGCCTTTTAGCTGTTTGTATTTTCTCTTCTAAGAAGTGTCTGTTCATGTCTTTTGCCCATTTTTTAATTGAGTTGTTTGCCTTTTTGCAAAGAGCCAATTTTTGCTTTCATTGATTCTCTATTTCATTTATCTCCACTCTAATCTTAGCTATTTCCTTCTGTCTGCTTACCTAGGGTTTATTTTGCTCTTCGTTTCCTAGATCCTCTCATTATGACATTAGGTCTCTGATTTGAAATCTTTTTTTTTTTTTAAAGCAATGTTATTGAGATAAATTCATATACCATAAATCCATCTAAAGTGTATAATCAGTGTCTTCTAGTATATTCACAGAGTTGTGCATTCATCATCACAATCAATTCTAGAACATTTTCAGCCTAAAGAGGGTTCACAATGTTATACACTCCCATGTTTCATCCTCTGCCTTTCCTCTAGTGACTTACATGACCTAAACTTTCCTTTTAACCACAATCGCACCCATATACCATTGTTATTAATTATATTCACTTTATTTGTTACCATCATCTACGTCCATTTCAAAATATTTACAGTCAAACTTATTACATATCTCACAAATTAAACATCAGCTCCCCATTCCTTGCCCTCATTTTATCTTCTGGTGACCTATGTTCTAGAGCTTAACATCCTAAGTTTGTTGGTTATATTTAATTCATATTTGTGAGGTCATACAATATTTTGTCCTTTTATGTCTGACTTATTTCACTCAAAATAATGTCCTCAAGGTTCATCCATGCACTCACATTGTGTTATGTCTTCAGTTCTTCTTACAGCTGCATAATATCCCATCATATGGGTATACTACATTTTGTTTATCCACTCATCATTTGATGGGCACCCAGGTTGCTTCCATCTTTTGCCGATTTTAAATTGCCGCTATGGACATTGGTGTGAAAATGTCTGCTTCCCTGCTTTCAGTTTTTCTGAGCATGTACCTAGTAGTGGGATTGCCAGCTCGTATGGCAGTTCTATACTTAGCTTTCTGAGAAAGTTTGGGTTCTTTGTCAGAGGATCTCTTTATATATCCTGGATATTAAAACTTATCAAATATATGCAGTTTCCAAATATTTTATCCCATTGAGTAGGCTGTCATTTCACCCTCCTGACAAAGTCCTTTAAAGCACAAAACTATTCAGTCTTGAGGAGGTCCCATTTATGCATTTCTTGGAATGATTCAGAAAATTCACCCATGAGGTTATCTGGTCCTGGATTTTTCTTATAGGGGTGGGGGGTAGGGATGGGTGGGGAGATTTTTGATGACTGTTCTAGTCTCTTTAGCTGTGGATGGTTTGTTGAGACCTTGCATTTCTTCTGGAGTATCCGTGGCATGTTCGTGTGTTTCCAAAAAAATTGTTCCCTTCATCTAAGTTGTCTAGTTTATTGGTATACATTTGTTCACTGTACCCTCTTATGATCTTTTTTATTTCTGTGGTGTCATTAGTAATGTCCCGCCTCTCATTTCTGATTTTATTTATTTATTTACATCTTCTCTTTTCTTTGTCTGGCTAAGAGCTTGTCAATTTTGTTGATCTTTCAAAGAATGAACTTTTGGTTTTGTTGATTCTGTTATCTTGTTGGTTTTTGTTCTTGTTCTCAATTTCACTTATTCTGCTCTATTCTTTTTTATTTCTCTTTCTGCTTGCTTCCAGTTTATTTGCTTTTCTTTTTCTAATTCCTCCATGTATGTAGTTAGATCTTTGATTTTAGCTCTTTCTTCTTTTTTAACATAGGCATCCAGGGCTATAAATTTCTCTCTTAACACTGCCTTTGCTGCATCCCATAAATTTTGTTATTTGTGTTCTCACTTTCACTTCTCTCAAGATATTTACCGACTTCTCTTGCAATTTCTTTTTTGACCTACTGATTGTTTAAGAATGGGTTGTTTATTATTCCTGCAAACCCTAAAGAAATCCCAGGGCTCTGTCTAAGACTCTATAAAAGGTTTACTTATTAAGTTTATTTTTCAGAAATTAAAAACCTCCAGATTGTTCCTATGCAAGATAAACCCTGAAACTTAGAGGTACAGTCTCTCCCAGAGCATCAACAGTTGCATTCCCTTACCCCATAACATTGGTACCTTGTTTCAATGTGAAGAAGTTAAAGTGGTCGTTGCCCAAATATTCCTGAAGTTTGAGAGAATGATCAAATTAGAGGAAGGAGTTTTAATAGAGAAGTTAGGATTTTACAAATGATTATGATTACTGGATATTATATCATATTTCTTTGTAGTTTCTAGTGTATTCGAATGTCAAGAGGGAAATACCTGAAATTGTGGAACTGTGACCCATACTATACTTTGAAATTTCCTCTCTAACTACTTGTTAAACTGAATTTTGAAATTTATCACTTTTCTGTATATGTGTTGTAATTCACAATAAAAAATGTTTTAAAAAGAGTGCATTTTTAACCTCCATAAATTTGTGCATTTTCCAGTCCAACAGGCAAACCTGGTGTTGATTTCCAGCTTCATTCTCTTATGATCAGAGAAAGTGCTTTGTATAATTGCAATCTTTTAAAATTTATTGATACCTGTTTTGTGATGCAACATGTGGTTTATCCTGGAGAATGATCAATAAGCACTTCAGAAGGATGTATATCTTGCTGTTTGGGTTGTACTGTTCTGTATTTGTATGTTAGGTTTAATTCATTTATCAAATTATTCAAATTCTCTATTTCCTTATTGATCTTCTGTCTAGAAGTTTTATTTATTGTTTTTTTGGGGGGATGCATGGTCTGGGAATTGAACCCAGGTCTCCTGCATGAAAGGCGAGTATTCTACCACTGAACCACCCATGCACCCTCTCTCTACTTTTATTAGTGGTGTATTGAAGTCTCCAGCTATTATTGTAGAAATGTCTATTTTTCCCTTCAGTTTTGCCTCATGTATTTTGAGCACCTCTAGTTAGGTACATATATATTTATGATATTTCTTCTTAGTGCATTGTCCCTTTTATTAGTATATAATGTTCTTCTTTGTGTTTTATAACAGCTTTGTATTTAAAGTATATTTTGTCCAATATTAGTATATCTACCTCTGCTTTATTTTTCAATACTGTTCACATGGATTATCTTTTGCTAACCTTTCACTTTCAACTTATTTGTGCCCTTGGATTTGAGGTGAATCTCTTGTAGGCAACATATATATGGCTCATATTTTTTTTATCCGGTCTATATCTTTTGATGGGGGAGTTTAATCCATTAACATTCGATTTTATTGCTGTAAAGACAGTACTTACTTCAACCATTCTATCCTTCAGCTTTTATATGTCTTATCTTTGTCTCTCTTTATTTCAGTGACTCTTCATTCTACACTCTCACCCAAGCCTTTCTCTCCTATCCTTTCTTTTAAGCCTGCAGGACTCCCTTTAGTATTTCTTGTAGGACAGGTCTCTTGTTAATTATCTTTCTCAGCCTCTGGCTATCTGTAAATATCTAACCCCCTAATTTTTGAAGGACAGTTTTATAAGATAGAGAATTCTTAGCTTGCAATTTTTATCTTTCAGTATCTTAAATATATCATTCCACTGCCTTCTCACCTCCGTGGTTTCTGATAAGAAATAAGAACTTAGTCTTACCGGGCATTCCTTGTGTGTGATGGATAACTTTTCTCTTACTGCTTTCAGAATTCTCTTTTTGTCTTTGGCTTTAGACATTCTGATTAGTATGTGTCTTAGAGTAGGTCATTTGGATTTATTCTGTTTGGAGTATGTTGTGATTCTTGGACCTAGATATCAATGCATTTCATGAGAGTTGGGAAGTTCTCAGCCATTAATTCCTCAAATATTCCTTCTGCTCCCTTTCCTGTCTCTTTTCTTTCTGTGACACCCATGACAGGAATATTTGTGTATTTTATGTTGTCATCAGTTTCCTGAGATCATACTCATTTTTTTCCATTCTTTTTTTTTTTTTTGTATGCTATATGGTGAGTTCACATTTCATTATTTTTCTATGTAAGCATCCTGTTACTGCAGCACCAATTGTTGAATTTGTTTGTTTGTTTGTTTGGAGAGGGGAGAGAAGTGCACAGACCGGTAATCGAACCCGGTTCTCCTGCATGGCAGGTGAGAATTCCACCACTGAACTACCCTTGTACCCCTTCCATTCTTTTTTGCTATCTGTTCTTTTGTCTCTTCAAATTTGGATGCTCTGTCTTCTAACTTGCTCATCCTTTCTTCTGCCTGATGTTGTGTGCCTCCAGTGTATTTTAAAATTTCACCTATTGTGTCTTTCATTCCCATAGGACATGTTACTATTCTTTGCATACTTTCATATTCTCCTTTATGCTCACCTGGTGTCTTCTTAATATCCTTTATCTCTTTAACCATCTCCTTGAATTGATGTAGGAGATTTGTGCGTTCATCTTTGACTAATTGTTCTAGATTCTGGGTCTCCTTCCTCACTTTTTGACTTACTCTTTGACTGGGCCATATCTTGTTTCTTAATATGTGTTATTATTTTTCCTGATGTCTGGGCTTTGAATTATCTTGGTGAGCTTGTTTTGAAGGTCAGATTCTCTTTCTTGTCAAGGTCTTTGTTGTTGATTGAGTTTGTGTTGATGCTCTTCTTTGACACTATCAGTTTTTCCCAACTAGGGCTGGGCCAAAGACGTGTGAATGGGGGCATACGCCAGTTCCACAGATCCCTAGGCAAAAGCACAAAAAGCCTTTAATTCTGCTCCCCAGTAATGCACTTTCCTGGCCATATGGCCCTCTTCACCCAAAAGCCCATTGGATGTCTTTCTGGAGGTGTGTGTTCACCTGGCAGCAGATGACACTCTTTGGCAACTTATTCCTCTCACTCTTCAGAAGGCAGGCTATTTTTTTACTGCACAGTTCTGGCACAGTGCAAGATCATGTCCCACCCTGTTCTTTGGAAAGTGAACCTTTGCTGTCCTTTCATTCCACAGTCACCTACCCACCAGAGACCTGAGAACTAGGTGCTTTCTGCCCTAAGAGTGGGAGATGAGTGCCAGGAGCCAGAGATGAGTGGGGTTACTCATGATCTTTCACCACAGCTTCTCTCTTTCTTCATCCTACACTTGCCTTGCTATTGCAGAGCACTGCCTCCTCCCACCCCCTGCCCCTGCCAATTTCCAGAGCCCTAGATCTGTTGTTGCAGGTGGTTCCTGCCTAACCCCTAGTTGCTTTTATGGAATAGAAGTGAACCCCAACCTCCTCCTAATCAGCCACCTTGGATTCACTGATGCCTTGTCTTACTGTCTGCTTGTCTTCTTTTTTTAACATAAGCATTTAGAGCTATAAATTTCCCTCTGTGCACTGGCTTTGCTGTATTACTCTGTTTTGGAATGTTGTGTTTTGTTTTCATTCTCAAGATATTTCCTACTTTTCCTTGTGATTTCTTCTTTGATACATAGGTAGTTGAAGAATGTGTGCTGGTTTGAAGCTGTTATATGCCCCAGAAAAGCTGTCTTTTTTCCTGATCCAGTCTTGTGGGTTTAGCTATGTTTCTTTTAATCCTGATTCAATATAGCGGGGGTGGACAGTTTGATTGGATTGTGTTATATGACACACCCAATTGTGGGTGTGGCTTTTTGATTAGATGAAGTTGTGATTTCACCCATTCAAGGTGGATCTTGTTTACTGGAGTGCTTTAAAAGGGGACGCTTTTTGGAGTAAACACAGTTGCTTGAGAGCTGACACAGACAGAGACATTTGGAGATGCTTAGAATATCGATAGAGTAGATGCCTAGAAATGGATGTTTAGAGATGCAGAGCCCAGCAAATGTCACCATGTGCCTTCCCATGAGATGCCAAGCATGCCAAAACCCATATTTGTGTCCCAGAGGAGCCAAGTGCAGGCTCACAGATACTTAGAGAGGACAGCACTGGCATCAGAAGCTGGAAACAACAGAACTGGGAACAAGAACCAGCGGACACCAGTCATCTGTCTTCCCATGTGACAGACATCAGCTTTACTTGAGTCAAGGTATCTTTCCCTGGATGTCTTAGTTTGGACATTTTGATGGCTTTAGAACCATAAACTTGTAACTTAATAAATTTCCTTTATAAAAGCCAACCCATTTCTGGTATGTTGCATTTCTGGCTGCATTAGAAAACCAAAATGGAGTGCATTTAACTTCTGTGTATTTGTGAATCATCTAGTTCTCCCTCTGCTATTGATTTCTAGCTTCATTCCATTGTAGTTGGGGAAAATGCATTGTATGATTTAAGTCATTTTTAATTTATGGAGACTTGTTTATGACTTAACATATAGTCTGTCGTAGAGAATGATCCATGAGTACTAGAGAATAATGTGTATTCTGTGTGTTGGGTGGAGTGTTCTACATACATCTAGTAGGTAGTTGGTTTATAGTATCATTGAGGTCTTCTGTTTTCTTATTTATCTTCTGTAGATGTTTTAAATATTATTGAAAGTAGTATATTAAAATCTCCTATTATCAATGTACAGCTGTGTATTTATCCCCTTAAATTTGTCGATATTTGCTTCATATATTTTGGGTCTTGGCTCTCAAGTTTATGTATATTTATAATTGCTATGTCTTCTTCTTGAATTGTTTCCATTATCAAAATTAAGAGACTTTCTTTGTCCCTTGTGCTGGGTTGAAACTATCTTGTACCCCAGAAAAACCATGTTCTTTTAATCCAATCTTGTAGGGGCAAACCTGTTGTTAGGTGGGGACTTTTGATTAGGTTGTTTCCATGAAGATGTGAACCCACCCACTCAAGGTTGGTCTCGCTCCACTTACTGGAGTCCTATAAAAGGGAAATCTTTTGGAGAAAGCACAGATGCTTTAAGGCAGAAAATGCCCTGAGAGATGCCAATAGATGAAATCCAGAGTTTGCCTCAGAGAAGCTAAGAGAGGAATCACATATCTTAGAGAAAGACAATGGCCCAAGAGAAGCCAAAAGGACCCCCAGGATCTGAAAGAGACATTTTGAAACCACCCAGGAGATAATGGCCAGCAGACATCTCCATGTGCCTTCCCAGGTGACAGAGAAACCCTAGACATGACTGGCCTTTCTTGAGTAAAGATATCCTCTTGTTGACACCTTAATTTAGACATTTTCATGGCCTTAGAACTGTAAATTAGTAACCTAATAAATCCCCTTTGTAAAAGCCAACCCATATCTGGAATATTGCATTCCAGCAGCATTAGTAAACTAAAATATCCCTCATAACAGTTTTTGAGTAAAAATCTATTTTATCTGATATTAGTAAAGTATTTCAGCTCTCCTTTAGGTACTATTTGCATTGTGTATGTTTTTCCCATCCTTTTACTTTCAAACTACTTGTATACTTGCAGTTAATGTGAGTCTCTTGTAAACAGTATATAGTTGGGTCATGCTTTTAAAGGCTGTAATCTCTGCCTTTTGACTGAAGAATTTAATCTATTTACATTTAGAGTAACTACTGAAAATGCAGGACTTTCTTCTGCCAAAGCTACATGGTCTTTGTTAGCTTTATAACTTTTTGTGCCTCAATTCTTCTGTTAATACTTACTTTCATATTTATTTGAATTTTTTGAATTGTATTACTTTGAGTCCCTTCTCATTTCTTTAGGGTTTTCAGGAATACTTTTGATTAGGGCTTGGCATACTGTGGCAATCTACAATATCTGGCTGAAGCTTGAATAAGAGAAACTGTCAGAATGACCTCTCAACTCTATTTGAAATCTCTTTGCCACTGAAATTTTGTTTTGTTTCATTTCTCTTTCCCCTT